>CAJHNH020001380.1:608707-637403 GCA_905116865.2 Candidula unifasciata | reverse complement strand
ATAATATAATGATCGTCTTTGCGTTTTTTCTAATTCGCTGTGTGGGGGGTCAAAAGACCATTTCACATTTTACAGGGGTTAGTGATTAGTGATTAGAAAGGATTATCATCACTCCGGACAAATCCATAGTTGTTCCGATCTTGTCTCAAAAGCTCCACAAGTGTAAAACGACTGATGACACCTGTTCTGTGTTGGTTACTGTAACGTCTTGTCCCCTCAGTGAAATGTTCATTTCTTGCAGCTCCAGGCTGCACCCCCATGTTCATCAGTCTAGACAGGGATATGGAGTCATGTCCTTTATCGTGCTCCTCGGTACGGTTAGTGCAACACATGGCATTGATAACATCACTTCTGTCCAGTAGTGGGTCAGCCATAGCAACTGCAGTGTCAGCAAGCACGCTCGTTTCCTTGAACACCCGCATGACCTGGCACAAAGATGAAGGTTAGGGCAGATATTCGTGAAGTGCTTAGTGTTTCAATCCATTCTTGCCTGATGACGCCAACTTGGATTTCTGGCAAGTTTGAAATACATCAGCTGCTACCCCCCACACTTTGAGGATTCAGACAAAATACAGAGACCTGGCGGAATGCTGCCGTCTTTGCACATGAAACATTTGAAGGTTTTCAAGCTAGATTTGAAACATGTGCAGTCGCCATAGATCTGGAGGATGCATACAACAAAATTCCCTTTTACCAACTAATGTATCAGTTTATTGAACTCAACATCCCCCTCCACCCCCCCCCCCCCTTTTCCCACATCTCATTCGATGGATATCTGCCGCACTTTTCCAGAGGAGGGTCGTACTTCGATGTGGCAGTTGGTCTTCTGAGCCGATAACAATACACCCTAGTTTGCCACAGGGTTCTCCATTGTCTGCTATCCTCTTCAACATTTACGCTGTTAAGATCACAGGAGAACAACTGAGTGGCAGAGGAAGAACTCTGTCACATGCAGATGACATCTTCGTGTGCCGACAGGGAAGGAACAGAGATGACATTGTTTCGGATCAACAACAGGGATTAGATCGCATATCATTCTGGTGCAACACCTCAGGGGCAACACTTTTTCCATCAAAAGCGACAGTCACCTAGTTCTCATTAAATAATCACCTTTCTAAAACACCAATGCCATGGTAAAACTGTGGCGCTGACGTGGAGAGATCTGATTCCATGAAGTACCTGGGTATAACATTTGACAGATGCTTAGCATTTTTAAAAAAAAACACGTAGACCACATTATAACCAAAGCCAAGCAAGGTCTCTCCGCAATAAAAGTTATGGGAGTAGCAAACTTTGAGCAACGGCTACTTGTAATGGTGTATCGTACATTACTTCTCTCCACCATTGAGTATGCCTTGGTCATCATGACACTCAGCACCGAACAGATGAACAGACTAAAAAAAAATTAAAACGAGGCAATGCTTATTATTGTTGGATGCACTAGAGACACCTCTTGTAAATCCATGCAATACCTCTTGAATTTCCCCACTAAGGAAAACAGAATCAAGCTATCCAGGACTGTTACTTTCCTCAAAGTGAAGTCAGCCCATTGACACCCACTTAATGAGGAATTATTCGAAGCAAAAATAAGAATAGACTCAAACGAGGCAAATCCAGAATCGGTCGGGCTGACGATGCCATCGAACATGTTTGCCGCTTTACTGACATTATTTCCGGAAATGAATGGATAATTATGCCTCCCCATACATTAATATTACAGTTCATATTACATTTGATGGAAGCTGTAGAGAGCAGATTCCTGGCATAGTTGACACTTTTGTCAGAACACTGATTGACAAAAACACAGATGAAGGTGATGCTATAGTTTACACAGATGGGTCAGTAATTAGGGGCAAGCGAAGTGCATGGGCCTTCACGGAAAGCTCAAAAGGGAAAACCATCAAGGAGATGAATGGCGCCTTTGCTGTTACAACTAGTAGCCTTACGATGGAAACTATGGCTGTAACAAGGGCCTTAGCATGGCTTGGTACTCAAAAGTTCACACACGTATGCATTCACCGAGAAACATTCACTGAAGTTACGAAGTAGCAACGAAAATAATTGTATGTGTGTTCTTTTCTCTGGTGTTACTATTGTTTTCATTTTATGTACTTTCTGTGGAGCACTTTGTGATGTCCCCTGTGATTAACAGCTCTTGAAATGTTTTGAAAACAAATTATCATTCTTTGTTTTCACAACAAATCTATGTTATATAAAGAGGATGAAAAAAATATATATATAATTTGGCGACAAGGCAACGAACTGTACACCATGTTTATATTCCACGGGTATAAAGTTGCCACCTCGCAATTTAAAACAGTTCAGAATATTTTATATTTCAAAGGGCTGAATGTAATATGTGCAGTCGCCATAGATCTGGAGGATGCATACACCAAAATTCCCTTTTACCAACTAATGTATCAATTTATTGAACTCAACATCCCCCTCCCCCCCCCCCCTCCTTTTTCCCACATCTCATTCGATGGATATCTGCCGCACTTTTCCAGAGGAGGGTCGTACTTCGATGTGGCAGTTGGTCTTCTGAGCCGATAACAATACACCCTAGTTTGCCACAGGATTCTCCATTGTCTGCTATCCTCTTCAACATTTACGCAGTTAAGATCACAGGAGAACAACTGAGTGGCAGAGGAAGAACTCTGTCACATGCAGATGACATCTTCGTGTACCGACAGGGAAGGAACAGAGATGACATTGTTTGGGATCAACAACAGGGATTAGATCGCATATCATTCTGGTGCAACACCTCAGGGGCAACAATTTTTCCATCAAAAGCGACAGTCACCTAGTTCTCATTAAATAATCACCTTTCTAAAACACCAATGCCATGGTAAAACTGTGGCGCTGACGTGGAGAGATCTGATTCCATGAAGTACCTGGGTATAACATTTGACAGATGCTTAGCATTTTTAAAAAAAAACACGTAGACCACATTATAACCAAAGCCAAGCAAGGTCTCTCCGCAATAAAAGTTATGGGAGTTGCAAACTTTGAGCAACGGCTACTTGTAATGGTGTATCGTACATTACTTCTCTCCACCATTGAGTATGCCTTGGTCATCATGACACTCAGCACCGAACAGATGAACAGACTAAAAAAAAATTAAAACGAGGCAATGCTTATTATTGTTGGATGCACTAGAGACACCTCTTGTAAATCCATGCAATACCTCTTGAATTTCCCCACTAAGGAAAACAGAATCAAGCTATCCAGGACTGTTACTTTCCTCAAAGTGAAGTCAGCCCATTGACACCCACTTTATGAGGAATTATTCGAAGCAAAAATAAGAATAGACTCAAACAAGGCAAATCCAGAATCGGTCGGGCTGACGATGCCATCGAACATGTTTGCCGCTTTACTGACATTATTTCCGGAAATGAATGGATAATTATGACTCCCCATACATTAATATTACAGTTCATATTACATTTGATGGAAGCTGTAGAGAGCAGATTCCTGGCATAGTTGACACTTTAGTCAGAACACTGATTGACAAAAACACAGATGAAGGTGATGCTATAGTTTACACAGATGGGTCGGTAATTAGGGGCAAGCGAAGTGCATGGGCCTTCACGGAAAGCTCAAAAGGGAAAACCATCAAGGAGATGAATGGCGCCTTTGCTGTTACAACTAGTAGCCTTACGATGGAAACTATGGCTGTAACAGGGGCCTTAGCATGGCTTGGTACTCAAAAGTTCACACACGTATGCATTCACCGAGAAACATTCACTGAAGTTACGAAGTAGCAACGAAAATAATTGTATGTGTGTTCTTTTCTCTGGTGTTACTATTGTTTTCATTTTATGTACTTTCTGTGGAGCACTTTGTGATGTCCCCTGTGATTAACAGCTCTTGAAATGTTTTGAAAACAAATTATCATTCTTTGTTTTCACAACAAATCTATGTTATATAAAGAGGATGAAAAATATATATATATAATTTGGCGACAAGGCAACGAACTGTACACCATGTTTATATTCCACGGGTATAAAGTTGCCACCTCGCAATTTAAAACAGTTCAGAATATTTTATATTTCAAAGGGCTGAATGTAATATGTGAATAATATGATGTTCTTGTCTTAATCAGTCTTGCACTTACCCATCCTTTCTGACGCAGCCACAAGAACCTCAATTTATCTGAGCTTGTCAGCCATTGTGCAAATCTCACCCTGAAAAATCTGTGCGAACTGACAAGAACAGGTGAATATCAGTTTGAAAATGAGAAAAACGGTAGCACTTGTTTATTGCAGCAATGGGAATTAAGTAGAAATTAAAATGAGATGCTACACTATTAGGCAATGTAAAATCAGATTACAGTCAATAGAGAAACAGTGCAATAAATGTTTGTCACTACCCACCAACATTGCATTACAGATTACCTTCTAAAGGTCTCTTGCTGTAATGTAAGTGTATCTGTGTTATATCCTTGACTGGGACTTCTTAAATTTGCGCATGTTGGATTCTCATGCGAACAGAAATCTGAATCACTTGTCCTCTTTCAGAATTAAACTCTGCAGGGAAATGGATGAAAAGGTTGGGGGGGGGGGGGGGAGAGAGAGAGAGAGAGAGAGAGAGAGAGAGAGAGAGAGAGAGAGAGAGAGAGAGAGAGAGAGAGAGAGAGAGAGAGAGAGAGAAAGAGAGAGAGAAAATTAGTTTATATTTAAATCAAATAAAAACTAATCTAATGCATGCACATTTTCAAAATCTAAGTTATTACTTTTTTGTGTGTTTTAGACACACTGGTTCTTATGCCATGTGACTGCGTTCTTGCTTTTATTGGGCAGATAAAACAGACAGAGAAGGGAGATGTACTTTACATTTTGAAATATCATGTAAAAGGCTGGGAATATTATCAGGGTTGTATGTATTCTGCAATATGGTAAACGAATGTGTAACTGTTACTAAGGCTTCTAATGAATCTTTATAAACAGACTTCACTGTCAATAGAAGATTACTCACATAATGCAAACATTTCTTACGTCCTTGTTAGGAGGTAATTTTTTTTTTTATTTGAAGCCCCACTCTGGCTTTTGCCAGGGGTCGCAATATAGGCAGGCCATCAATATGGCCAATTGTCTGAACGCGGTTTCTGGGACCTCTCCACGGTGATTCTCATCCGCATGGTGGCACTTTGCGTCATCGGGTGTTTATCGCTTTTGTGATGTCCTGGTGGGGTAGAAAATCGGTCAGTCAATAGAAGATGCAGATAAGCTTATCCTACTGTTGAATAGTCTGTTTGGTTGAGATGTACAATGCACCAGATTAGCTGTCGCCACAGACGTTCCAATATGGCGTTAACAACATGCTGGTTTGTTCTAAGCAATAAATCAACATCGTGGCACAAGGGTAACCCGTTTAGCTTCTAACTCAAGCCTGAGTCTGAAGAGGCTCAGCGCAGTGTACGAACTCCGAAGGACAGGTTTTGCCTGGCTGCGCCTGAGCAACTGATTTCCAACTGCCAATGGATTTTTTAAGTGCACAGCCATACACACGGGCATCCGATCTTACTACCCAAAGACCATGGAAAATTATTAGAAGTCTTCGTGAAAAATTCCCAGCCTTCTCCGGGGCCTGAACCTGGGACGTCAAGACGTCAAACCGGTACAGCGGAACTACTCCAATATCGGTCATTAATTCGTCACTGAGGTGAGGAGAAATATACAAAATGGACCAATATCAAACATGTTTTTCCCATAGAAAAAAAATGGTTTAATCCCTTTCTACCAAAAATTTTTTTATCTATTCTTTAACAACAACAAAATTGCGCTCGAAAATCAGTCTAGGCAATCATTGTAAATATATTTCAATTACATATTAACCCTGTATTACTTATTATTATTACTATATAACTGTGTTAGAGATTAGCTCGTCCTGATGACCTAAATATATTATAGGCCTACGTAAATACAATTTTTAAAAGGCTATGCACAGTTTGGATTTTTTTTTTTTAAACAGTACCTTTTGTGTGGAAGAGGATTCACATTTCATTATGACAAAATGTGAAGTCACTTTCGATGATTGATGACCTGATATTTCAGAAGCATTTCCATTATATTCACCAACACTTGGTTTTTTTTTTTTTTTTAAGAAGTTATCCAATTTTATGTGGGTTTTTTTTTTTTTTTTTTCTCAAAGTGTCCAAACACATCGTAATCAAATTAACTGATGAGCTGATTAACTACAACGAACTTTTGGTGCCATTTCTCGATCAAAACCTGCATTATTGTCGAAGTGGACATACATTACTCAGCTTTAGTGCTTGGAACCGACCCATCATCTTCTTTTTTTTTTTTTTTTTCTAATCAGACGACTCTCCATCATGTCGGAGGTAGGACAAACATTGAATTTTTGGACCAATATCACACACGATTTCAACAAAAAATTTAGACGAACATCTACAAAGACAAATATTAGCGCAGACGACTAGTGGAGTTTTACTGTAATTGACTTTCTACTTACTTATTATTTCCATGTATTGGATAATTGGGAAGCATAGTGCCCGTCATTTGCTTTTAGCGGTAGGAAGGCCAATCAAAAGTTAGCTTATAAAGACATAGGTAAGCTCTTCGGTAAAAATCACCTTGGATATGCCATTTCAGTACTGACCCTGGAGAACCCATTGAAGATCTTTTCATGGCTGAGACTATCTGAACACCAATACAGCGGCAAGAGTACAAATTATAGTCTTCCAGAAGACTCACTACTAATTTAACTTCATCTAGCGCAAAATGAAAAACCAGTTAAGACAAATGTAATTATTTTTGACTTTTTACGTGAGCCTTGCCTGGGTTTTTTTAATCAACCTGTCTTTCGTTCTCCACTTCATTTACTGCAGCTATTATCATTACTCTCGGTGTTTCGACAAGTATGTTGGCCATGTCTTCCCCTGCACAACTCGGAATGATAAATAAATGCAATATCTGCGTTTCTCCGTTCGCTAACACTTCATCAGGAAGTCATTTGGCAATGTATTGTATAAGGTTGTCCTCTCCTACCCAAGGTAAACGCAGTGAAGAAGACGGTAAGGAAAACACAACTGTTGAAATGACTCACATTAGCCCCTCTTGAAGGGAACGCACAAATTCCATGCAAACATCTACACAGCCAATTATCTATACCTGGGTGTTTATTTTTGTTTCCATAGACACGGGAAGATTTTCACAATGATATGCGCTCCCAAAATTTCTCGTTTTAATAAGTGTTCTAAATTTACTGCAGGGGGAAGAGACATCCTCATTGCAAACTTGTACCTGAAGTGTTAAATGTGGAAAACTATTTACATACACAGTATGTTGTTGTAATAATATGCGACAGCAGATGGTATCAACTGCTTTAAGGAGATGCTGATGTATTGGGCACCGTCTGATAAACAAAGAATCAAAGCGAGGCACTCATTTGAAAAACATTGTAGATGCTCGGACTTTTAAGAGAAACCCTAAGACGAACGTTGATGAAACCCGCGCTATATGTGCCAGATACTGATACTTCTCCTTCTTCTTCTTCTTCATCTTCTTCTTGTTCTTCTTCTTCTTCTTCTTCTTCTTCTCTTCTTCTTCTTCTTCTGGTCTATTTGTCTGTTATTCGTCTTGAAATAGAGGTTGGCATGTTATTTTATAATTTAGTGTTAGACTGTTTTAATTGCACTTTTTGGCCTATACATCCTATTTTAGTCAAAACTGTATTAGTCAGCTTTTACGTTAAGCTTGTTACGAGACATGGGTCTTTTTAATTGTTCCCACACTGGTTGTTGCCGGGGACCCCAATATAGCCTAAAGGTTGAACGGAGTTTCTGGGACGTCTCCACTGGCGTTCCACCGTGTGGGTTCCGGGGCTTGATTGTGGGGAAAACAAGAATAGACCCTCTTCAAAAAGCATGTCGTTGGAGTCGACTAATTGGGAGCTCCCTTTGAAGTCAGAATGCATCTGATTGAGATTCAAGAAAGCAACAGTCCGCATACACATGAATCAGATCTGTAAAAAAAATAATTGCAAATAACACTCAGGTTCTGGAACCGGACTACAGTCCAGAAGTGGACGAACAGCGAGAACGTTCTGCCTGAGTTTACAGCTAGTGAAAGCGAAGAAGTCGACATGTTGTTGGGGAGACAGTTCGTCCATATTATTCCCCCACAATGGGGTCCCGGAACCCACGGAGAAATGCCAAATTTAAATTGCTGGATCTGTGAAATAACATGCATAATTATTGCTCATTCAGTTATTCTTAAATAAAACAGATGTGCGGATTCTTATCGTGTACCATTAATTCATTTATCATTTATTCATTCTCTTTTCGTTATTCACTAAGTTCAAGCTACAGTCAAGAGGACAGACTCCATTGCACGGCGTTTTATGCTATACGGCCTTGTCTCTCTGCGTAAAAACGACTTGCTGCCTGCCAAGAGCGCCGCAAATAAAGACGAACTCCGTAGCTCAGGCGAGGGGTTTCCGTAACAATTACCCTCGTGAACCGAACGGCACACCCTTGAAACGAACCTGCGACCTACAGAGCGCTAGGCAAATAGCTCGTTTTCATTCATTATCTTGTTGTTCGTTGTTTGTCAAATAGGGCTTGCAGTACATCATTTTAACACTTACTGCATACTAGGAACAAATCTGGTCATTCAGGCCTGTAATGTGTATCCTCCACACTCAATCTCTCTTGTGCAGATTCAACACTGACTCTGGTGCCTAGGTGTTATGTCACAGTTCATTCTAGCCAGACGGCACTTCTCTCCACGGCCACACAACTTTCAATGACGGTCAACAACAGCTGACGCATTTCACAGGTTTATTGTCAATGTAACACAAGCGACACGAATCAACAGATGACTTTACTTACGCCATTCGTGCAATCTCACCTTGCTCACGTATTGAGTCCCTAGCCATGTTTCAGACGATGGACACTTGCATGTACACAGCTGGCTCAACAGACATCCCGTCAAACATTACCGCTCGCCTCAACCACCATTCACTAGCATTAACATTCACTCGACTCTAATTCAGATCCACGTGTGCACTTCTCACTCTGGATTCAGCTTCATATCCTTCAAATCTGGGGCCCAGTCACCGAATCACCACCTCGTTCTCAATCCCCTAGATCTCGCATTCACCCGTGACTCACTCTTGTTTTTTTAAACCATGCTGTCAAAGACTTACCCAATTCTGTCAGTCATACCCTGACGTTATCGCTATTTTTGGCATCATTACAAGGCCGGAGATTGTATTCATATAAGATAGCGAACTACGACCGACTATGCTTTTCGGCATGGCACATTATGATGATGATATCATTAACTATTTATTAATTTGACAGCTTATTCACACCAACACTGTGCTACCAGTGCCAGACATGGATATTATCAAAGGCCGACCTATGTAAAATTTATACGTCTGAAATGAGATGCCCGAAAAAAAAGCGCAAACTCAACCCTCCGAGACAATATATTACCAAACAAACTATGGGAACAACACCATGCAGCAATTATTCATTGAGAAGCAAAATATGAGATCGTTTGGTTATCTAGTAGGAATGCAACCAGAACTACCAACGCATGCGCTACACGTGAAAAAAAAAATTCGATATGAAAACAAGAGGTCACCCTAGGATATATAGACTGATTACATCAAAGAGTTTCTACATCGACAGGGAATGGCAATAGCCACTGTTGAAGCAATGGATCACAAACTGTTCATCCCCAAGGCGCCTAATGGCAAAAGTGGAAATTGAGGATGATGATGATCGTGACAACAAATTCCTATATATTTTCTTATGTGGGTAATTTCAGTCCTTCATTTATTAAAAGTGGATGTCTATATCTGTGATGAATTCTGCTGTTGTGTGCAACAGATGTTCATAATCGCAGGTAACACTGATGTTCTCCATCTGGAATTGCACAAGGTGTGAAACCCCAGAGGCTTGCATACACACGACGCCGAACAAAAACAATAAGTATATTTTATTACCTCAACATGTCTTTACTAGTAAAAGTAAAATACCATTTTCCACGCCTTTAAGCGTATAGGGCATATAGGGCTAGACCTATATTTTATAGACCAATCGGCACAAGATGGATAATGTTTTCAGCATCACGCCGGCCCCCTTATACTTCCCGGAACTGCACCCGGTACCCACTCAAGGCAGGATCCACCTAGAAGTCAATGTCATTTTTGTGGCTAGCGAACCCACAACCTTCCATGTCGTTACTAAGAGTCAACATTTTTCAAGGCTTCATTTATCCTGATTCTAAAAAAAAATGTAAAAGTTTATTTGTTACGCCTTCATACGTATTGGGCATATAGGGCTAGACCTATTTTTACAGCCAATGTGGGTGATGGGGTCAACATCCCGCCAGGCGACTTTACTACTCATTAAAGACTGGGTCGACTTGGGAGCCAAGGTCATTCTTGAAAAGTGACCGGCTCCTTTAGGACCTGAACTCAAGGCCATTGGATCGACAGGCGGAGTGGCCAGCCTCTACACTATGGCGGTAAGGGTAAGTAAAGGATTGTTTCCCACCTTCGTGTAAATAGTGGTAAGGACCTTTTTCCACATTTTCAGACGTATTGGGCACACATGACTGAACTTAAATTTTATACAGAAGTCCTTATTCGGTGGGTAATGTGGCCAACATCACGCCAGCCGCCTTTATTTCCCATGACTTCACCTGTTACACATTTAAGGTTGGGCCGACCTGGGAGACTATGTGATTTATGAAGAAGAAAAAAGTCTGGCTTGATCAGGTCATGAACCCTCCACCTTCAAATCCACAGGCGAGCGTCAAGCCGTTTTACCAAGGCGAAACTGTTTTTAGTTTATTGTTTACACACACACACAAACTAATGGATCTTGTTCACACCCGTGTGCTCATGGTTGTAGACCAATATTGTTATAGACCATCGATGTTGGCTAGGTTATGTGGCCAACATTGCGCCAGCTGCCAATAATATCCCACGATATTACCTCGTTCCTTTTTTAGACTGGTTTAACATGAGAAATAAGGCCGATTTTGAAAACGTCCGGCTGGATGTGGATTTAAACCCGAAACCTTTCCACCAGCAGGCGAGCTTCTAACGGTTCCGTTCGCGTGGCTTCTGTTGTCTTGGATGTGATCCACTACAGGCGTGCATTATGTTGATTTCTAAAGATGCATGAGCTTTCGGCCGTTTAGTAAACAGTGACAAACTACTGAACATTGTCTGTAAAACTATGAATACCCAACAAATACTTGGGGTGATTTATGTCGTTCTTTAAATGATCATCATCATCGGGTGCCTTGCCAGCTGGCGTAGGCATTCATGCATATCTACAGATTTGCGGTCTTTGGTGTTCTGTATCATTTCCACTAATGATATTCCTTCATGGCACTATCTTAAGCCATTCACCATCATTTCTCTTGGTCTGCCTCGGAATCTTCTGCCAGTGATCTGACCAGTCGTCACGGTGTAATCCAGCGCTCTTTTTCTCATTACATGACTAAAGAACTTTCTTTGTCTCCTTATCATTGTTGTACATAATATTCTACTTGCAATAGCCATTTCTAGGTAGTCATTGTTAATTATTCTAAAAGTCCAAGGTATTAGCAACATTCTTCTCAATAACCAAATCTCTGCTGCCTCTAAACTATTCTTCATTTGCTTTAAACGATATGTAACTAAATTAAATTTTGTTTTTAAATATGTTCTCCTGTAGGATTGCATAGTGGAAAAAAAAGTATAATCTCCAATTACTCAAGAGGCACAATTTGGAAGGGAATCGGTCACAAGTTAGTCCCAAGAACCCCGTTCAGTCATACAGTACAAGTCAACCGTCATTCATAGGAATATACTAAAAATATAACAAAAGTTGTGACGTCATGATAACATTTTAAAAATGGGCGCCCCAACTTTTGACATGCAGCAAAGATGAACAGAATCTGTTATCCGTTTTCGACCATTGAAGGAGTGAAATCTAACGAAATTAATCTGCTTATAAAGACCAGTATGGAAAATGTCATTGTCACTTACAGTCAGTTGGCAGTTTTTCTGTACTAGGCTTTTAACCGCTGCAGCCGACCCGCGGACGTAGGGGTGTGTGGGGTGTGAGTGGACACTACACAGTGTGTTTGACTCGTTCATGTACAGTCTGTCACAAAAGTCAGGTCGGTTTGAAACTCCCTACTCCACTCATACACTTGCTGTACTGACAGGCATGCACCACCATACTGGAACTTCTTCTCTAATGAACTTTGGTAGACAGGTTATATACACTACTAAATCTCCCCTTTTAAGTTCAGTAATGTTTAAAAGTAAAATCCTTGTATACGCCTTCTGAGGCATTGAGCATTTGCCGCTGAACCCATACTTTTAGATCGTCACTCAATATTTGATGTACTCAAAATCACATTGACCACCTTTGGCTCATTGGAAATTTCCTGGTACCCATTGCAAGCTGGTTCTACTTCAGTCTATTTTTTTTTTTTAATGTGTTTGCAGGTTGATTGAAACCAGTAACCACTCAGACATAAGGCAAGCATCATCAGTCACTGCACTATTTGGCATCCTTTGGAGATACGGTATAGACAAAACAGAACCTATACATTTTTTCATTATCGTCTCCAGCACGGTTGGGGAACGAAAGCACTCTACCTGCAGACTTACATCACACTGAGTGTCAGTTTGAAGAAGACGTGCGATTGTAATCAATTGTCGAGAAAGCGACTTCCTAAAAAAGAAATACAGGCACTTCTCTAGTTTGTGAAACAATGATTAAGTCTCTCTCATAGAACACACTTGCTTAATCTCTCTGTCGTGTGCACTCCATTTTCACTGAGGCGTCTGGTTATGCCAACAACAATTTGTGTGAGTGTTATCTGCTTGGTACAAATTCAAACCAGCTGCATCAACTTATCAAAATTATACTGCGAGAGTGAGGGAGAGTGGGAGAGGGAGATAGGGAAAGAGAGAGAGAGAGAGAGAGAGAGAGAGAGAGAGAGAGAGAGAGAGAGAGAGAGAGAGAGAGATGCAATTGACATTTTATAAAAGATGATCATTTAACTGTCTGGAAATTAATCAGTTAATAGAAACCGCTATATAGCACACTCAGGCTTCAACAAACACGAACTCACACTACCTAGTTAAACTGTTCTAGAGAACAAAACTTTCTAACCAGCAGACATCAAGGTTAACAGGCCACGCCCTAGCCAACAAACATCTTAACTGATTCCATCCTCTGCGTGAACTGAACAATAGGCAATCTTTCCAACACGGAAAATTAGTACAAACCCCATGCATACACTCTCTACTCCTTTTTCTCTTTTTCTTCTCTTCTTATTTATTTCTTCTTTTACCGCTGTTGAGAGAGTTATAAGGTCTTGCTTCTTGCTCTTCTGGCCGAATCGACCATAGCCACAGTGTGGTGCCGTAGAGTTTCTCTACTGTCATCTTTCCCTTTATTTTGTTTTTATCTTGTGCTCTTCGGCCATATCATTTTTCGGTGTATGCCCTGTATCGTATGACGTCACAAGGCATTTTCTCTAAATGGGCAAATCTTTCATTTGCTGCCTTTGCATTAATTTTGAACCGGTTCTGTGCAGGTTCTTCTCTTATGTTCTCATTCCTGATTTTTTTTTTTTTTTTAATTCTATTCTGGTCACTTGTGCAGCTCTTTTCAGATATGTCATTTCCATGGTTACTAATTTGTTTTTCTAGTTTACATATACACCCTAAGTACACACTAATGTCGACAAGATAAACATCTGAAATGGTAACTGAAACTACGAGTGTACAGGAAGCCGTGACAATTAAAATGAACAAATTACATATTGTGAAAGAAAGAAAAAGAGCGTACGGGAATTTTGAGACTGCTTCTAAATTATGTGGGTAATCTTGGATTGTCGTTGATGACGTGTACAGTGTAACGAAAGTCATTGTGATTTGTGTATTTCAATAGACACGCTTCATTATATGTTGATGTAAAGAAATCTTATCCACGCGTTAGGGCGTATTTGGGTATATAGTGCGAGACATTTTTGCCGACCCATAGGCACTTCACGAGTGATGTGAACAGCATTACTCTAGCCGCCTTAACTTCTCAGGACTTTACATGGTACTTATTTTATACTGGGTGGACCTGGGAGCTAAAGTCATCTGAAACACACATGCATGCATCCACACACACACACACACACACACACACACACACACAGTGTGCGAAACGTATGAGAAATGTGACAGTAAATAAATTGTGCCATGTTTTGTTTGTTAATTTTAAAATGGGGAAACATTGCTTTGAATACAAACAACAGTAAGAGGGTATCTATGGCAGAATGGTTAAAGCTGAGGGCCTCACGATTTCAAAGTATTGGGTTCGATTTAGGACTACAGCCTAGTGTTTAGGAGTGTAGATGCTTCAAATACTTGAGATACGTAAATGGATGGAGCTGTACAGTTGGGTGTCCGTGCAAAGCTGTCATTTTGCACAGACAGACAGACAGACAGACCAGACAGACAGACAGACCAGACCAGACCAGACCAGACCAGACCAGACCAGACCAGACAGACAGACAGACAGACAGACAGACCAGACAGACAGACCAGACAGACAGACAGACCAGACAGACAGACCAGACAGACAGACCAGACAGACAGACCAGACAGACAGACCAGACAGACAGACCAGACAGACAGACCAGACCAGACAGACCAGACAGACAGACAGACCAGACAGACAGACCAGACAGACAGACCAGACAGACAGACCAGACAGACAGACCAGACAGACAGACCAGACAGACAGACCAGACAGACAGACCAGACAGACAGACAGACAGACAGACAGACAGACAGACAGACAGACAGACAGACAGACAGACAGACAGACAGACAGACAGACAGACAGACAGACAGACAGACAGACAGACAGACAGACAGACAGACAGACAGACAGACAGACAGACCGATTCTCTCTTTCACCTTTAAAGAACCTTCAAATTAGAACAAAGAGGACCTTAGCTTTAGCTCACATCATCATCATTATCGTCATGACGAAAATATAAAGGTCATAGGATAGAAGACACTGCCATTTGGGTATGAAGTGTTTTACCTCCACCTATTTTAGTCTTTAACACAAGATGTGAAGTGGTCAGTCCCCTTCATCACTGCCTTTCCTTACCATAAAATTCCAAAAACAATAAATACCTGACCCGAATGTTTACCTGTCAGGAAAACAATAACCCTGTTCTGTGGATAAAACCTAGATGACTATCTTTGTAGGTAGGCACTGACTGACCATCTTGTCAAGGCGATTTCTGGTGTCAAATAACACTGTTAGAGGCGCCGACATAAAGGGAAATATTGGGGGATGGGGGCGGCCCAGACTCCTCTCAAGTGTTCTTAGCGGGACTCGAGGAGCCTAAGCTTTGTTTAAGTGCGCAAAAACAGGAATTGTTTGATGAATGACAAATGCACGTAAATGTATTCATTTCTTTGAAATAATATGGGATTTGTGAAAAAATTCTTTAAGTGTCTTCTTCTAAACATGGCTGAATGAGTGGATGGTTGGGGAAGTGAGATGAGGGCAGCACTTAGCCACTGACACATTTTTCAGGTGGAAGGGGTGGACCAACCCACTAAATTTTCTTGGGGGGTCTCAAGACCTCCAAGCTCCGGTCCACAAAACGCAGCTAACACATATAAGTTTATGAAATGTATGTTTTTTATTTTATTTTATATAAAGTTTGCCTGTACACCTCGGGGCTGGCAAATAAGAGTCTTTAATGAAGAAACCGCTCCGTGTACAGCACTTCGCAGTGGTAATGCTAATAATAGCTGTACGTATAATATGTTTACCATACCGCTTACGCTGCCAAAAGAAACACCGACAAGGCAATAATAAACATGGCTTCGGTAACGAGCATTGGAATCTTAACAACAATGTAGACAGTAACTAGGAATATTCATATCTTCAACAAAGTTTTCCGGCTAATGCACCTTGGACGCTGTTGTTACCTTGCCAAAATCAAATACAACAAACACATATTACTTAAGTGAAAGGATATTGGACTGTGTTAGCTCTGAGGACTATGACAAAATCAGCATTTATTGATCACTTATATATATGTATATATGAAAAGACAATTTCAGTACCACATAAGACTTATGTCCTCAGTAACTATCATCATCAATTACATCGTTACAGAACTTCGCTCTTTTCACGGCATGTCTAAAGTCTCTCTGTCTCCATCCCTATGTGCTTTCATAGCCAATACACCTTCAATTTCTTGATTTCATCTTAGCGGAAGTCGGCCTCTGGATCGTTTTCCTCAAATTGTACTCTCCATCACCATTTTCTCCAAGCCACCGTCACATTTAACATAACCAAAAACTAAGCTTCCAAAACATGGTGGTATTTATGAACCAGCTCTCTTCGATGTTCAGATCACATAGAATTTCGATGTTCTTGGTGCTATAAAATACTTTAGAATGTTTTTTTTTTTTTTTAAACTGACGCTTTACAGATTGCCTCACAATAACAAAATACAGTGTGTAATTTATAATGACTGTTGTTTTTTTTGTTTTTTTTTTTTTTTTTGGGGGGGGGGGGGGGGGGGAGTATTGCCGATCCTGTTTTTGTAATCACCGTCTGTGGAGTTGATGTAACATATATTGATATAGTATGTCTTGTTTTAGGTACTTTTTACACATTGCAGCTCTGTTTACAATCTTTTCTCAGGAAATGAGACATCGTAAATAACCATATTTGAATAGCTGCCACTGTCAAGGAACACATGCTCAACTAACAACTTTTTTTTTTAATAGTTAAGACCATTTGTGTTATGACTAATTATTAAAACCTCCCCCCAGAGGCCATTACCTTGTAGTGGTGGGGAAGCCTGGGAGCCTCAGTGATCCAGTGAGCTATGCCGGCAAGAACGTATGTTCCTGGCAGGGTCAGCCAAGCCAGACAAGTCATTGGTGAGGGACCAGACTAAAGATGGCCTCCCTGTCCTCCAGGTTCGGGGGTTGGGCGCAGTGTTGACAGCTCTGCCATATAAAAAAATCTACGTTACTGAAACTTCAAGAGGAAATAAGTGCTCTAAACGTCCGGCGGTCTTGGGACAGTCCCCTTGTCAGCATGAACAACATGGGTGAAAGCCGAAAGGAAGCCCACAATGGGAAAACAAGTCTGCTGGATGTTAAAACCAAAATAAGAATCGGCTTCTGGTATGTAAGAACCATGTTTGAAAGGGCCAAAACCGCCCAAATAATTAAAGAAATTCAGAACTATAAACTGCATATTCTTGGAATCAGTGAAAGCAGGTGGACTGGGTTTGAACAATCCACAACAGGTACAGGAGAAACCATAATACGTTATGAGAATGAATCCTGATATACCTGCCAAAACAACTCTCACATGGATACCAGAGGGAAAGAGAAAAAGGGGCGCCTAAAAACAACATGGAGACGAACGATAGAAAGTTATCTGAGTGTGGCATCTTTGACATGGAAAACTGCACTGAAGATTGCACAGGACAGGAAAGCATGGAAAGTCCTCTCTGAAGCCTCATGTGCCACTAGGCATAACGAGAACTAATGATGATTATGATGAATTACTAAAACACCGGTATATAGCAGTGATGTTTTAACGATTATATTGTGTGAAATTTAATTACGGTGTGCAAATAATGTTATACAGCTAAACATTCGTAGTCACTATTCTGAGCAACATTGGCTTCTGTGGCAGAGAAATTATGAAGACTGCTTATAATTTCAAAATTCACAGTTGGAATTAGAAGCAGGAGATTTGTCACAAGACCGCTTTACGTTGATTTCGACAATGGTAGGGAGTGTCGACTGTTTAGAAAGAATGCAAACTACTGTACGTAAAATTGTCTGGTAATCAACATATTCTGAGGTTGATTTGCAACGTAGTATAAAGAACATGCAGCTAACTTTAAATGATAAGCTAAGCTCGTCTATTCGCAAATGGGAACTTATGACACAGAAACACAGGATTGCATAAGGCTAAACTAAATGTCTATGTATGAAAGGAATGCATCATGGATGCAATTTATCGCCACTTTTATTAATACTGAGTCTAGATTACATTACAAAGATAAAGAGAGGCATCACCATAAATGAAATTCTTTGGATTTTGCTAGTCACAACACCTTTCTATTTCAAAAATGAAATTTTGTGCAAGATCAGCTCAATACGCGCAATTTGAAGTTACAATAATTAGGTCTACATATAAATACGGATGTACCCCATGTGTTAACTCTTTGAGTCCCAAGGGGTTTAGCATCACAGGCCCAGGGGGTAGTAAAAAAAAGTAATAAAATCGGCGCATCATGCGTTCATTGGGCTTGTAAGTAGAATCCTATGAACGTATGATGCGTTCATTGGGACTCAAAGAGTTAACAATCAGTCAAAAAATAACCCAAAATTCTGTCTTTTTTTCTTTTTTGTATCTTTTCTTCTCTTCTTCTTCTTCTTCTTCTTCTTCTTCTTCTTCTTCTTCTTCTTCTTCTTCTTCTTCTTCTTCTTCTTCTTCTTCTTCTTCTTCTTCTTCTTCTTCTTCTTCTTCTTCTTCTTTTTCCTTCTTCTTGTTATTTTTAATTTAATTTTTTTTTAAAATTTACGAACTGGAATCACAGTCATAGTTACATGGATTAAAGGCAAAATTATGAGAAAATTGTGAGATATTAAATTAAGAATTCACAAACTGAAAACTGCATTCCATCAGGTCTAGGAAATATGTGAAAGTAAACAAAATTTATTATGCCACTGAATTTAGAATATTTTTTTCCTGAGTCAAATTAGTGCTGATTTATGGATCAAAAACACGGCGGACGGCCAAAACAATTTAAGATAAAATATAAACGATAATTATTTTGTGCATGTTCAGTGCAGATGGACTTATATTGGGTAACAGAACTACTACCATTGCACTCAAGAGCACTGATGATGATTTATGGCACATATTGACCTACCTAAAACAGTACTGCTAGAAAGCCTTTCCTCTGGAAGTCACAGGACAAACGAAATTTTATAAAAGCAAAAGGCTACAACACACAGAGATGGACACGCGCTTTTGTTCATATGCTAGTCAGTAACCATAACACAAGCACACACACAGGCAGGCCTTATCGTTAATGTGAGTAATACCTGATCTATAGTTGAGAAGGTCAGTTTTATTGTACGTGGTCTTATCCCATGTGACGCGACCTCTGACCACACTACGGCTAGACACCTGCTATGAATGTCGCAGAATTCACGAAAACCGGTACCCCAGCGACGATCCAGGTGGCGACATTCAGAGCTCAAAGCAAATAAAACTTGAGCACACAGACCCCTAGAACCTCAGAAACAATTTACCTCTTTGACCTTCTGGATCGGATCCGCCCATGAAAAAGGTACTTACTTAAAAGCTGATTGTAAGAATTCCTGCCATTACTGGAAGTAAATTGTCATATGCAGGCAAGACCACAAGGTCCTGAGCTAAAGAAAGCCGACAATTGTTGGTGTCAGTCAGTACACTTTGTGACTCACCAGCCCTATCACAACAATGACATTTTGTTGGTTCTACCATTATATTTATGCATCATTTCTTGCAACCTTACACTCTGTGAATGTGAATTATCATTGTATGTAGTATCAAGCGTCACGGAGGATAAGAAATAATATTAGCAGAAAACATGGTGCCAAGAAAGAAGGGCAGGGGCCGACCAGCATAAGATAGGCAGAACATAGAAGTGACACCAAGGGTAGGAAAGTACACGAGGTGGGAGATGCGGCGAAAGGCCGAGTTTCTTTCTTTAATTATTTACATACGTTTTAGCATCGCTACCTTTCCAGTTAAAAACTGCGAGGCCTGGGTTCGGGCACTGATGATCTTATAACCTGACAAGATCGAAGACTTATTTGTGCTTGGCATTGTCTAATAAGTGGCAAAGTAGGCGAGGAGCTTAGACGCTTGTTGGCCCTGAGGTTTTGCGTGCGTATCCGCATGGATCACAAGCCTTAAATGGGAATTAAAAAAACGTCCTTGGACGCAGAAAAATGTGTCAAGCACCAACGGCGTCGACACCTTGGGGCTTAGCTACTTGACTGTCCCCTTCCTAAAAATAAAAACAGTACCCAAGCCTCTCTCCATTCTCCTCCCCCCCCCCTCCCCCATTCTCACCCATCAACCCCTTTCTCATCCCAGCAAATAAATGGTAGGGAGGTAAGTAGTCTCCCTCAAACTATTAGGGAGGTTCCTTTGTTATATTTGTATTTACCTACTTCTTAATGCTTGAGGCATACTATTTGCTTAACCATACATATTATTATTAACAGTAAAATCTCGCTAAAATGTATTCCGAGCCACCAAAAAATAAAGAGTTCGTGTTAAAAAATGCTTGCTCTTTGGGCGCTAATATTAATAAGAATAATAATAATAATACATTCCCGCTGGAACCAAAATTGTTTTCATGTTAACCGAGTGTTTATTTAAAACGAATCCTGCCAGAGAAGTTTTACTGTAATATTATTAATACCCACTGAAAAAAAGTTTTACGCCCATAAGGGTGCCTCGCCCCCCTCCCTCTTTTTTTTCTGTTCCACTTTCCATACGGCTAGAACATTTGTAAAGAACTCTAGTTCCCGGATGTTTTTTTTTTCTTATAGCACTGTATATTCAATGCTCTGCTTGATAATAGCTCTTTCCTTCTTAACTGTATTGCATAATAACATTATTCAATCACTGCAGTCCGTTAAAAATAGGGTACAATACAATGTTAACTGTGACAACACCCCTGTCTCAACTTAACATTCCTATGCTACCAAAATAACACCCCTTCTCTTTGCCTCATGGCAGGTGGCCAGATTACTTAGACAGAAGACAACCGCCACATCTCTCTATCTTCGTTTTGCTTTTTGCTTTCTCTCTTCCCTCTCTTTCTCTCTGTCTCCCACCCCCCCCCTTCTCTCTCTCTCTCTCTCTCTCTCTCTCTCTCTCTCTCTCTCTCTCTCTCTCTCTCTCTCTCTCTCTCTCTCTCTCTCTCTCTCTCTCTCTCTCTCTCTCTTTCAATTTTCGATGGATCGTTAACGTTTGAGCTGCATTTCCTGTACTGTTTCCTTGTCTATATATACCGTCTATAATCTGGCAAGATTTCCAGAATTCTCCAACATCTTTCAATGACACTGATTCCAATCCGTATGCAGATTATTGTGTGTCTATTGTTTATTTTTTAAACTAGTTTTTATTGTTGATAATTGCTTTTCTACTAAGGATCAATGGCTGTTATTTTGTTTCTAAATAATTTACAACAGAAATAGTCACTGTTCCTTACAGTATTTGTTAATATTTACGACTCCGGTTTCGTCACAAGCTACGACTGACATGTTGTGTTAAAAAAGGCATCGAGATAGTTGTAAACGACATAAGAACCGCAAAAGATATATGGCTTTTGTAATTTATTTATTTTTTATTAAATGTTTCTACCATACAAAACTAGGAATGTATAGCAATGTCAAACTCCTCTTCTTCGCATTTAATGTACGTAAACTCCTGCAGAAAGTCCTGCCTGTTCGACCCACTTCTGTACTTTTGCTGCAGGACTTGCACATCCGTTTTACAGCTCTGATATATTTGTGTGCAGACTACTGGTTACTCGTTTAACATGCTGATGCACTCCGACTTCGAAAGAAACATCGATCCTTTCTATGCTGGTTAGGCATTAGAGGACCAGGGAGAGGTGTAGATACTCCTTGTAAGTATGGGTCCTTGTAGCGTCTAGTGGACTCATACTTTACTAGGGGATTTGTGAAGGTCAGAACAAATTAAAACTAAAACTCAGCTTAATTTTTTTTTATTATCTTTCCATCGCAAAATAGAGGAAATTAAATGGTATGATAGAATCACTAAAGTAGAGCTTTGGGAGAAAACTAAACAAGTTCCACTGGACCAAGACGTGGAGAAAACACGCTGGCTTTGGATAGGACATGCGGTGGGGAAAAATTAAAACTAAAACTCAAATTTTTTTTTTTAATTATTATTATTATCTTTCCTGCGCAAAATAGAAGGAATTAAATGGTATGATTGTCGTGGAATGATAAGCCATTACACATCAGTCCGTAAGACTGGTAACTTGACCTACCTGTAATCGGCACAAAATTCAAACTTGGACTCGTCCAGGAAGATATATATAGTCCCTTATATCAATATATGCCTTTATCGGACAAAATTATTATGTCTACATTTTCTAGTTGCTTTGACTTAACTCCACTTTTAAATGTACATCGATTGGGTAAATATTAGAGGAGTTATTTGAGGTTTCGTGGAAACCGATTTACTCCTTGCCCATGTATACTAGGAACTCCTTTTTACCAACGCCTGAAGTGCGTAATTTGCGCCATTCTCTTTGCCGGCTTCTTAGCATTCAGATGTGTGCATCGACGCCAGAAAATTTCACTTTCATAAGGCGATCTGTAATGTCGGGGACTTTTCCTATGCTTGGGTAAGTTAATTATAGTTTACGAGTACCTAAAACAATGTCTGTTAAAGTGGTCACTGCTGCAGAGAGATCAGTATCGGCTGTGGGATCACACCTAGTTCGACCGTTCTTGATCGCTAGAGAAGCGGATTCGAACTTAGATCTTCCTCTGTACAGACTAAATAGCCTAGGCCCTAAATAACCCACCCATACTGGTAAAACTGATAACCTTACAAGTGTGTACTATTTAAACTAACAACAGAAGTTTGTACATACAAATGGGGACAGAATTAGGTCAGGACTTGGTCAGCCAGTGTGTGTGTGTGGTTGACCCAGATCAATGAATGGTAGGACTGGCTTGGGAGTTGTAAGGAATAAAGGTACTGGCAGTAAATATTGGTGTCTGTGTGCAGAGAGGAGGGAGGAGAGATTGATATATGTGTTAGAGTGTCGATCTATCTCCACTGTATATCTGACTCTCCTTCTCTTGCACTAAACAGACAGATGAATGATAGGAGACTAGTGTCTCCTGGTCTTGAGAGGCATTCTGAGGAATGAAGCAGGGGAGCAAAGGTGGAGTAAGCAAATGTGGGATGATGACTGATGCTTGTTCTGTCTTTCTTGGTGATGACTAATTCTGAGTTATTTCTTGGCAGGATGAATCTGTTGTGAGAAGCTGGCAGAAGATTCACAGTCCAACCAACACCCACCAACCATAACCCACCAACCATAACCCATCCATCAATTAACCCATTACCTACCACTTATCACCCAACTACCAAGTGTGGAGATTGATGTCAGTTTGAGGTGCCATTTACCCCAAACTTCCTACTTTGCCAGAACATGTGTAAAGCTCATGGACAGTGATGCTAATGACTAGTCGGAGCTATTTGCTGTGTGCTGTGTCCTGTATGGTAAGGTACTCCTCTACCAGTTGATCCAGTTGAGACAGAGTCACCAAAGACAGTCTAATCATCAGGAGCTGAGGGAAGCATCATAGACGGAACAAGGATAAGTTCAGTTTGATGCATTATGTGCTATATTCCTCACAGCTCCCATGTTTCCCAATGATGACAAGGTGTTATCTCAAGGACCTTCTGGCTGTTAGGGTATCTTTATACTCTGGACATTATATTCTGGGATCCTTTCACTGAAAGCTGGCATTTACTTTACTATTATATGTATATGTTATATTGATTACATGCATTCAATTTCATGGCTGATTTAGGTGTCTCTATTTCACCTTTTTAAGTGTTTAGCAGTTGTGTGTGTATGAATCTTCACTATATGTGTTAACATGGTTATGATAATGAACTATCATAACCTGGGGGCTTTCTTTAGTAAGTAGTGGGGGTGTCCAGCCAAGTGTGCCTAGGAATATTGTATTCATATACAGATATATTTTGTAGTGCCAATACTTGATTTGCCCTACTCCAGAAATAAGTTGAGCGTATATTGGCCACGGGGAATCCCTTAGACCAACACGAGCCAAACGTCTCAACATAATTATTTCTGAGTGCTGTTAGTTCTGAAGGAGAAAGCCTTACATCAGGCACGTGACAGGAGTGATATGTGACAATGATAGAATGACTAAAGTAGAGCTTTGGGAGAGAACTAAACAAGTTCCACTTTACCAAGACGTGGAGAAAACATGCTGACTTTGGATAGGACATGCGGTGAGAAAACCTGAGAATAATATAACTAGAATGTCTTTGCACTGCAGCCCATAGGGGCAAATAAATAAAGAAAGACACCAAAATCAAACAAATATAGAGAAAGGAACTAGAGAGTCAAGTTAAAAAAAAAAGATGGGGTGAAATGGGGGGGGGGGTGGCGGGAGAGCTGCCTGCGACAGCGACAGATAGAACGACTTGGTGTGAATTAGTTGAGGGCCTATGCTCTACTAAGGGATAGAAAGGCAGAAGAAGAAGTATGAGTCCTGGGAGACATTCCCTACATTGTTTGGCCTTTGTAAACCGTCAAGGATCTAATATAACATTACGGTTGAAAGTCAAAATAAGGTTAGACAAATTAGACGTAGACTGAGTTTTTCGGACGTGTTTTTAAAAAAAAGGGGACTCAAGAACTTAATAAACGACTAAAATATCAATGGAAAAAGACCACAGGGAAGGCAAAACGATAAATACCTTGATGGCTTAGCTAAATGGCAGGAGCATGACAAGAATACTGATCGCATCTGTGATTCTAGTTTTGTGTCAGATGACCCACTATTAAATGCACAGCTCATCGATTTAACTACCTATATATATATATATATATATATATATATATATATATATATATATATATATATATAAATTCCTTCCCACCAGTTTCCTATCTCTATATTGTAGGTTCTTGTCTATATCAACTCTTCTCCTACACCCATTCTCCTTCTCTCTCTTTCCCTCCTCTCTTCCATTCCCCCTGTTCCACTTCTATGTATAACACTCACTGAGCCACACCGAGTACTATTTCTGGAACACAACCCATCATACCCTGATCGAGATTCCCAAGAGTACAACCCAAGAACGTAGACTGCTTTCTGGCGATGCCAGATATAAATGTGTCAGTGAGTCAGCGAGTTACCTGAGGTGCTGAAATCAAAACTCGCCAAGTGTGCACCAGGTCACCACAGAAGTACTTTCTAGGATACAACGTCTGATTTCTTCACAAACAGTTTTAAATGTGCATTTAATAATTGCATGCAATGTACATTTGGGAGTCGCCGTGGGGTAGCGGCTAAACGCTATCGTGCGGATCAGAAGGTCGTGGGTTTGCTCCCTGGCAGACCCAGCTTTAAGTGGGTACCGGGTGCTGTCCCGGGAAGTAAAGGCAGCCGGTGTGATATTGACCACATCACCCATCTTGTGCCTATTGGTCTATAAAAATATAGGTCTAGTCCTATGTGCCCTACACGCCTAAAGACGTGGAAAAGGGCCCTTTACTTTATGCAATGTGCATTCAAAGACGGGAATAAACAAATGTGTCATGTTGTGTTCAAAATTCGTTTTATTAGTTTACATTTTTTTTAATATATCAAATTTTTCATAATCTAGGAAATGTTTTCTTCTGAACATAACTTCTAATAACTTGCAATGTGTGATCAATTGTTAATATCTCCAACACCATTATCATAAAAACAAGTGTGTCAATGTGCGTTTGGGCACGCCTATGTGTAAAAATGTGTTTGTGAATGTGAACATCCAACACATCAAATCCTTACTTAAGTAGCTGCGATAGTATTACTCCTACATGTTTCTCCTTTCATTCAGCGTGCTATGTTTTTTTAGAAATTTTTGTTTATTTTTTTTTTAATTAGCCCCTCCCCCCCCCCTCTCTCTCTCTCTCTCTCTCTCTCTCTCTCTCTCTCTCTCTCTCTCTCTCTCTCTCTCTCTCTCTCTCTCTCTCCCACAGTCCCTCTTTCTCTCTCTTTCTCTCTCTCTCTCTCTCTCTCTCTCTCACAGCTCTCTTTCTTTCTCCCTCTCTCATATTATCTCTACAACCCAATCTTTCTTTCTCTCTCTTTCTCTATTTTATCTCACCTTTTGTATATTTCTAAATGTGTGTGTTTGTGTGTTTTCAATAATAACTAGCAAATCAAAAGATCTACGTGTGCGAGTTTCTACCAAATGAACAGAACAACAAGGAATATTGAGGCAGAAAACTGATTTCCATTTCATTTGAATTTAGCAATCGATTTCACAATAAACCAGGCATACTTATGCTCGTAAATGCTTATCTGACGCAAATTAAAGGCAGTTGATAAAATACAATTAAATTATTATGACTGTGTGTGTTTGTGTGTGTGTATGTGTGTGTTTGTAGGTGTGTGATCGCGCGGGTGTGTATGTGAAATGATTCTGTAGCATTGGTGATAATCTTTTTGAAATTTACAAGGATGCTGTAAACCAAGCTTCCCATTTCACGCAGATCGACTGCATATGTAAAGCGGAAGTTCCCAACGCTGCTTTAAAATCTTGCTCTGCTGACCATTCCACTCGTCTTACCTTGAAGAATTGCTTTATTTAGAGTTTTTAGTATTCAATAATTCCAAAATTTGTATCCATACTCATTAGTAGAATGCATGAATATGTGGCAATGAATTAATTGATGTGTTGCCTTCGGTTCGGGGGTGGGGGAGGGGGCGCCACAAAGATGTAAAGAGTAATTATAATAGATAGGGCAAACACTTTTAAGAACAATAATACTAGATAGTGCACACATTCTTGAGTATCATGTATCATCATAGTTTAGCTAAAGACATAATGTTAAATACCAAAGCATTACGAAAGGAACCGTAAATATGAGAGGGAACAATGAAAGGAAGAATACGACGCTTTTACAACCAGTTATCTGCTGGATCTTAAAAGTTGAATGTTAAATTAAGAATCGACATCACAGCACTCGGAACACTCCCCAAAGTGCTCAGTCCCCATCTTCAGCAGCAAGCGAGGAGTTCCAATTCCAGTGGTACCAGTAAACGTCTGATTGAATATCCTTCTCATCCTTCTCCCGAGTGTTGAGCGTCGGTCAGATCCCCTGATACTCATCGCATCGCCATTCTCCTTAGTCTGTAATGATCTATCTGCGCCTCCGCACTGTTCACTCGCTCAAAGGGTCTGCTGGATCTGCTAATGACATTTACTATGAGAGAGGGTGCATCTGGAGTCACGCACGCTGTTTCTACGATAATAATTCTTGAAAATCAAACAAATAACTCTCTCTCTCTCTCTCTGTAAAACTTCCTACTGCTAATTTCAAGAGGGGTCATTCAGTCAGCCAGAACCTTTTTTTTATATTTTTTTATTTTACGTTGTCTTAGTTTGGATTTGAACACATGATTATGGCGTCTGTTAGTTTGCAGGTAAGCGTTCTAGCAACTGCACTACTACTGCTACCACACCTGCTGGATAAATTACTTATAAAATATCACTTGCCGTTCTAAGGCGACGGAAGGTCGGTATGTGACAAACACCTTTGAGGTAATATTGTTATGGATTACATCCCCTGAATCATTTCTTTTACATATACATCTTCAACGTTTTAAAGACTCGATTGCTAAACTTATGACGTTTACCTATTTCAGTTATGCTGGGGTGCTTCACACACATAAACACAAACACACACAGGTTCATTTATTTAAATATATATATATATATAATATATATATATATATATATATATATATATATATATATATACACACACACACATATATACCCACATACTTGCACAACACTTATACACGCACGCGCACATACAGACATACAAAGGCACCCCCCCCCCCCCCGACACACACAAACACACACACACACTCAAGCGTGCCGAAGCCCGCGAAGAGAACATGCAGTCTCCAGGAGTCCAACCTTTCTCAAGTTAGATGAGAAATCGGATGTTTTCATGCAATCTTTCCCTGAAAAGCTAACCAATACATCAAGACACGTCTCTTAGCTGGCAACATTCCAGGTAATGTTGCTAGTCTTGCGAGCCTGTTGTAATCTGTGAAATATTGAAGCTGGTGGCAGTAATCAAAGGAAGATAGCAAAGTTGAGGTTATATAACTTGACAGGCAGGAATATACATTCCTAATAACGGATGCTGCTTGTAAACACCATTACTGCTGGGTGAACATGGAGTATGGAGAACTTCAACAACAATAATAACTATTATTAAACTATTTTTTTTTTAATATTATCAACAAATTGGTACTGGTGTTTGGAGCAAAACACGGAAAACAATTATGGCAATTAATGATAAACTATAAACATTCATTAACTGGTGCCTGCACATAATAAATCAGAAGAGAGGGAATTAAATGGTATGATATAATCACTAATGTAAAGCTCTGGAAGAGAACTAAACAAGTTCAAGTGGACCAAGCGGTGAAAAAATGAGGCTGGCTTTAGAAAGGACAAAACATTGAGAAAAGCTGAGAAAAATATAACTAGAATTTCTTTGCTCTGGAACCCACAGAGGAGAAGAATTAAAGGAAGACTAAAAAAACACATGCAGAAGGGAGCTAGACAGCAAAGTTAAACAGATGAAGCGGACATGGATTGAGCTGCATGCGATAGCGAAGAATAGAATGACTTGGCTTGAGTTGGTTGAGGGCCTATGCTCGATTAGTAGTCAGAAAGGCAGACGAAAAATACAAACATGTAAATCTAATCCTTGTGTACAATATACGAATTAACACTGGGTGACAAAACCACTAGCATTCA
>CAJHNH020001380.1:558707-603707 GCA_905116865.2 Candidula unifasciata | reverse complement strand
GGGACGGAGATTTCATGGAAGCGTCTCGCCTGCTATGATGTCGATTCCTAATTCAACATTTTGATTGATTACATTCCTTGCCTCAACTCTACTTAATCTGCATCTACAAGTTTTAGAAGACTCGTTAGCAAAAATCGTTGATGTTTTCTTATTGTCGTTATACTGGAGACTTTTACTAAACAATAGCAAAGTGCGTCCTATAAAGAGAACACAAAAGTCCAAACGTAAATTCGATAAAATGTCGCAGGTAATCTGCCCCTGAAAAGCTAACCAAAATAGCAAGACATGCCGCCAGTTGGCAACATCCCAGTCATACCTCCTGATCTAGTGAAACTGCTATAAGTGAAATATTAATGATGCTAGCAATAATGGGAAAAAAAAGATTACAATCCTGAAGTTAGATAACCTGACAGACATGTCTATAAATCTGCATTATCTGATGTTGTTCATGGATTCTAATGTCAAATCTGTACATCAGTGTGAATATAAAATATGAATAACATCAGCAATAATCAAGAAAATATTATCAATACATATGTAACAGATGCCTCAAAGAAGCTTAGAATAAATCTGAATAATAGAATGACTAGTATACTAGAAGAAAAGTCTAGCGTGCGGAAAGAGGGCAGATGGAAGAGACAAAATAAGAAGTAATATATGTTTTCTTTCGAAACCATCCCGAACCCAAACCAACAGAATGGAATGACATGTCACAAGTGAAAGACAAAACCCACGCCTAAGCTTTTTTCGTGCCAAGGAAAAAACAATGAAAGGAGGGTACGGTTTTCAAGCCCTGGTAGACATTGATCAGAATGAGGTCTATACAGTAGTTACAGGACAACAACCACAAAATAAACTAATTAGCTGAATATAAGATCCAAACACAAGCAGTACACGGGCTTTTTTTGTATTAAACTTTACTAGTGCAGAAAGACTATGCAATCGCAATAAGTGAAGACAAAAAGATCTGATGAACAGCTACTGGCAAGAAGGGTAAAGTATTCCATAAACAAAGATTAGGCAACAAAAGGTAGAATATTAGATGAATTACAGCTAGAGAGATTATTAGGTGAGTTGCACCAACCATACATTTAAAGTAAATAAACTATCCACATAAAATATTAGGTAGACAAGCATCAACAGACGTGGTAGGATAGTAAGTGAGCAAGTAATAGGTTAACAAACATCAACTAGCGATGTATAAAATTAGGTCAAAAAGCATCAGTTAGCGAGGTAAGATATTAGGTGAACAAGTATGTAATATATATATATATATATATATATATATATATATATATATATATATATATATGTGTGTGTGTGTGTGTGTACATATATATATATATATATACAAACATATTCCAGTGTTCAAGAAGTGAGGAAAAGCCTATATCACACGCTGAGAAAACCAGGTAATAGCAAATCTAAAATTATCTCCTTTTTTTTTCCTAGAATAAACGAGGCCCAAAGAAATACGCGGCGAAGTTAGTTCCATTGCGTTAGCTATTAGGGTATTAAGCGTGAAGCTTTTATAGATTCTACACAACTGAATATTCAGGTGGGACGACTAGTCCTGTTTCTTTGTCGCCTTTTCTAACACGCTATTGACACATAATTCTTAACATCATTTGGCACCTACTTAATAAGACCTGTCGGCTCTGTGGCTAAGTCGATGCAAACGCTTCGTATTGCCGGGATGCCGGGTTCGATCCCAGCTGCGGGCCATGCGCCTTGTGTCGGTTTCGACAGTGGTATCAAGAAAGCCGACCGTCCAGAACCAATGGCAAACTACTGGACGTAAATTTGCCTAGAAAAACCACACAACAGACAGGGGCTGTTGAGGTTGGTTCTGCAACGTCCTGTAAAAGATACGCAACTAACCTAATAAGACCTACATCACCTTATAACTCGTTTTCGATCGGGATGCAAACACGTCATCACTGGATTGGCGGGTTGGCAGCTACGTGCTCTGGCCACTTCGCTTCAGTGTCTGCTCACTTGTGGATTAAAAACATAAAACATCCATTCGTAATTTTTGAGCTACGGAAGACTTGTATGCAAGACTAGACTAAATATGGTTCAGGAAAAAAAGTCTAAAATTCCGCCTCTATATACGTGGGGCATTCTATTGCACGGGCTACAGTGTCATTCACGCCACCATCTGCAGGAAATACACCGGTGAAAAGAGTCTATGACTGGCTGGCAGGTTCAGAAAATATCTTTTGGATGTGCAGAACAGTGCCATGAAACCATTACTGTTCATTTTAATTTCAAGGATCACTAAGGTGTCCTCGGCAAGAAGGTGACGACTGTTAAATCTAGCAACTTTAGCCACAGAGCCCCTCCCTTTAGAATCGCTTTTTTTTTTTTACCCTGGGTACACAAACACCGAGAGGACTAAACTTTCAACACAGTTTCATCTAACTCCTCGAGTCATTCCTTGTCATTCTCGGGCTATTCATTTTTGGGCTGTGAGTATCTTTTCATTTCACTGGTCAGACATCAAGGTTGCTGCTATCAGGAATATGTCAGTTATGTGATTTTGTGAAATCTTATGGCTTTGTTTGATTTATGTAATGTGCTGAGGAAGGCTCTGTAGCCGCAAAGTTCACATTTCGTTTGTGTTTGTCATATTGCGAAGCTTGCTGGTCTACTTTTCGTTTATGACTTTTTGAAACCTCTGTGGTAATACCTATGCTGTTCACTCGTCGTTATACTGAAGAGTTTCAAAAAAAACATCCCGTAAAGAAAATGCAGGGTCTTCACTGGTGCAACACTGCTCACGTTAGACGTGAAATCAGATGTTGTGTGCGATAAAACGAAGGTGGTAATCTGTCTTTAAAGAGCTAACCAAAATAGAGCAAACCTGCCAGCCAGTTGGCAACAATCCAATTATAGTTTCTAGTATTGGGAAACTGGTGTAATCTGTCAAATATTCAAGCTCGTGGCAGTAATGAAAGGAAGATAGCAAAGCTGACATTAGATTATCTGACTGAGATTCAAATAAATCTTCATTACCGGTTTCTATTTGTGAACTCTAATGATAAATATGCACTGCAGTGTGAATATCAAGACAGGGATAACTTCAACAACAGTTAATTATAGATACATAGGCAACAGATGTCTGCAAAGAAGACGTAGAATAAATATGTGTGACAGAATCCTTAGCAAGTAGTTAGTGGAGAAACTAGAGCAGTTTGTGGAGAAATTAGATAAATTAAAGTGTTCAGGAAAGTCAGGAAAAGACATCAGTGTTGGATAGTTCACGCATAGTAAAATACACATTTGAATGTTTTAGAAAACCACCTTGTGTGGATTCCAGACCGTAATGAGGGGAGTGGGTGAGAGCTGCGTTGCGTAATCCCTAGGCTGTAGCCCGTCAACCCTAAGATAATCGGTTCGAATCCATGTTCAGTCAGATTTGTTTTCCTCTAAAACTGCTCTTGACTTACGTGTCGACCTAGGCTAAAATTAGTTCCAAGTAATGTCATGGAAAAGCGGTCGGCGTGATGTTGATCATCACCCACATAGTTGAGGTAGCATCACATACCCACTGCTTCACTGAAGTAACAAAATCTTCATTCACTCTTTAACTGGCAAGATATGAGGATAAAATGTGTTTAATGTGATCAATAATCTGTAGTTCAAGAAGAAAACTTGATAAATTATAAAACTAAAGAACTGAGAGGGAAAAAACAGTAGTTATGGTCACAATCTTATTCAGTACTAAACATTGTACCATGTGTTTGTTAGTTTCAACTGGCATGATCCACTTTTCTGAACTTATCGGTTACTCATCAAGATATCACACTTATCCATTCCGCCCCATTGCTGACTTTAAATAAGTATGTCGCATAATGCTGTTAATTTAACTTTTGGCAACCAAACATTGATCACTTAAAGCATTGGTTTCCAACTATTTTTTTTTTTTTTTAGATTAGTAAGTAAGTAAGCAAAAAAAGTGTTACCCCACCAGGACTTCGCACAGAGCGATAAACACCCGGTGACACCTGACACGGTGTGGCTTCAAAATAATGAAAAATTGCATCCCACAAGGGGAAAACGAAAAATATTAGCATTTTTTTTTTTCAGGTGCCCCCTCCCTTTCCCTCCTCCCACCCCATCCCTTGTCCTCCTCCAGTATAAAAAAAGTAAAGTGTCAATTAAAAGAGAATGACAAAAAAATATCCCAAGTACTGTAAACAATAACTTGGAGAGAAATACATACGTAATTCAAAGTGTCAAATTACGAAAAGCAAAATCACCTGCCCGGATGTGCGACTATATTCTAAGCACCACTGCGTCGGGAGGCAACCGTATAGTCGGGACCAGGAATTTCAGTGTCCAAATATCAATGCGATGGTCGACACTTTTTTGTCTTACCGATATCTGCTATTGTTGGTCTGATGTTGGGCAAGGCACAGTTAAGATCATTCTGCACATTAAGTTGTCTTTTCATGACTCTTAAAGCTGAAAATCATGATTACTGTACATATACTTTTAATTTCAAAATTGTTTGACGCCCCCGTTGAAAATTCCTCCTTCCCCCAAAGGGAAGGGGGGCACCCCACCCCCAAGTTGGAGACCACTGACTAAAATGTAACAAATGTAATAATTTGTTAGAAATGAACTAGTCAAAGTTACCTGATCTTGCTACCTAAAGAATTACGTCTTGTTTCTCCAATGAAAGCGTTCTCTGCAGAAATCATTATTATCGTTTACCTGGTGTCTGGTGTCTCAGCCTCTGAATCTTCATTCTAGAGACACATAATGATTGTCTAAGTTTACTTTCAACTATAACATCTTGACCTCTCGAGTATCCTGCCTATCCAGGTTATACCTGTTATTTGTTCTATCTGTGACAGCACTGTTTAGACCTTCGCCTAATGTGGAGAGTTAGCTTATACTTCTGCTGTTTCCCGGGCAATTCCCAAATACTTATGCGAATAAAGCTTTTGTCTGGTACATAATTTATGTAACATAATTAAATGTTAGTTACACATCCTTTACATAACATGGTAGACCAACCCCGACATTTATGGCTGTTCGTTTTACCAGTCAGTTTTTACATTCAGTAGTTTCTCATCCTGTACTCAACGGATCGAGGCACCTACTATTGTCGAAATCAACGCAAAGCATTCTTCTGCCTACTGACCTGCAACTGAATCAAATCCTGTGTGACGGATTTAATTAACTCTTTCAGTTACATCCATACGTTTCTTTCACACAATTTTTCCCCAGCAATAGTTGCTTCAAGTAAAAAGTGCATGTATCTGAAGAGGGTCAAATTGTAAAACAATGGGACAAGAGGACCTGAATTATCAGCTGGGATATAACGGGCTAAAGCTACGTAGACATGGATAGGCTACAAGGCGCAGAGAAAATCATAACGGACCAGGCACTACAATAATAAAAGTATGGTGAGGTGCTTGTTACTGAAAAGGTTAATAGAACATGATAATTTCTAAGTCACAGACATCGCAAGGCTGGATGGATTACGAACAGTAAAAAATAAATACAATCCTGTCATTGTATGGTTATTATAGACCACTATTATTGAAGGCTCGTGCACTAACTACTCACTATGCTGCACCTCTGAAACTCAGACTCCTTGAGTCCTTTCCCCATGGTGACATCCTTTCAGAAAATGTGCGATAACAACCTGCTTATCGATGATTTCTTACCATTTTCTTCTTCTTCTTCTTTTTCTTCTTCTTTTTCTTTTTCTTCTTCTTCTTCTTCTTCTCCTCCTCCTCCTTCATCTTCTTCTCTACATACATCATTCAGAATGTTAGACATTATGCATTTGAAATTATGTTGCAGACAATTTTTATTTCGTCGCTTTCTTGTCTGTCATCTATTCTAATTCACACAGATAGATTTTAACTATTTCTTGTCATTCTATTGTTCTCTTGAAAAAAAAATTATCTTTATCCTCAAATCTGTCCCTTTTTTAACTGTCAGTCTTATTTAAGTTTACTCAGAGGTCTGTACATTTCTTCTTCTTCTTCTTCTTCTTCTTCTTCTTCTTCTTCTTCTTCTTCCTTTGTCCTACTGCTTATGTCATAAAGACAGGAGTTAGATCAAGATTCCTGTCTTTTGCTAGTTGCCAACTTGTGTTAATGTCATACTGCGTTTCTGTAGTTTGTCTTTTAGTCCCTCGCTCATCTCTTTATTGCTGGATTTTTGACTTGCTGCCTGCTGTTCTTTAGCCATATGATTTTGTTTCATTCTGACGAGATGACTAAACCATTTGATTCTTTGATAGTCTACAAAACCAGAGCACTGTAGTTAACTATGATATGGTATATTGAACAATTTAATGGAAATAAGTTTTGTAGTATACAAGCCGGTGCAGTAGAGTGTATCCTTAAACGGTATATTTCTAATTAGTCACTGGTCTACACAGCAGTGTTGTCAGCGTCTTAGTTTACAAGCGTTGCAATCGTGAGCTAGCCAATATTGGAATATTAGGGGGAATTTCATCGTTGAAAATATGTATATCTATCTGCTTGCGTGCTAGGTTGGGTGTGTGCGTAGTAAACATTTATGAGTCATCGCGTACTCAGTCTATCGGACACATCGATTGTAATGTAATAATTATTTGTTTACGGTTAGCAAGAGAAAGAGAAGAAAAGGCTGTTCTTCTCTTTTAGCCCATCCCAAAGAAAGGAAATCTCGTAATTCCCGAGAAAGTCCTTCAAACTATCACATTACTTATCCATAGAAAGTTTAAATGGAGTTGAGATATGTTAGCCTTGTTGCACGTAATGGTAACAGTGATGGAGGAAACAGTTTCTGGACAATTTGGCAGTTTCAGGCCTCCGCTAAGGTGAAAAACAAACAATAAAGATGCATTACCTATGAAAGCATATAGGGCTGGTGAATCCTAAAAGATGTGTCCAGGCCAGCCGTGCCGAGAGGGTGTTCTGTAAAGAACCTGCTATTTTATAATGAGTGAAGCAAGAATCCCTTCTAACACAAACAGCACATAGGCTCATAATGGAGGATGTGGTTAACGTCATGCCAGCAGCCTTTACTTCCAGGGCACCATTTCCTCGTAACCTAAAACTCAAAGTTGACTCTGTGGCTTCGAACCCAAGACCTTCTGTTTGACAGGCAAACCCTATTCCGTGTGTTACTATCGCTCACTTTTGTCAATTTAGGGTTTCACACAAGTCTCCCACAGTGACTTGACGCTAATATATTTTCGCATTACGAACTACACAACACTTATGACACAGTACCATGCCCTACTACTTTCATCAACGACAACTGCATTTCTAGTGGTTACTGTTGGCTTTGGCACCTCTAGCAACTCCTATATGCATTTATTGCATGTGAATATTTCTGGATTTCCTGGGCTGTTTGTTCACTAGTTTTTGAAATGGGACACTGAGGGACACTGATTTTTACTGGCACAGAAACGGAGCAAGTCTGGGCTGACGAGATTAAAACCTCCACTAAGATTAAGGCTATGATACGGTATACAATTATTTAAAACCTTTGACTGAGGAAAGACTTTTGGAACTGGCTTGTATTATCTAGATTATTTTCTCACCAACACGTGGAACTTGGCTGCCAACACACAGAGTCCGTTCAACCACTTATTCCCATCTGTCACCTAACACAGCAGCCGCACCCAATCAGCTGTCGATGACATGTCCAAATTCACCCAAAGCTGCCTCGCCTTGATAAAAAAGCATTATGTTAGGCTTCGATCTTTCCAAGTCTGCTGTTGGGAGTAACTCTTAATATAACCAGATAGCGTTGGTTACAATCAATATTATACATGGTGTATGTTGTATGAAATAGACATCTTGTTGTGGACTTGTTATTTTATAAATTTGTTCGTTTCTCTCAGTAAACATGCTACTGGCAAATTGTGATAACAGCAGTTATACTCTACGAATTAGTTAACTTTATCGTAAGTTAAGAATCACATAATGATACATTGCTCTACGATCTGTTCATATAAAAGTTCCTGAGTTGTATGGAACAATAGCTAATGATAATTTGATTGCTTCCAAACAAATTATTTGATTTTTAATTATTGTTGTTCTGGGTGAGTTACTGGGTTATACTGAAAGAAACGTGTGCACGTTGTTATAAGTACACTGCTTCTTTCACAAGTGTTGGGATGTAATTAGTTTTATGTCAACGGCTTCAACTATGTTCTCACGTGTTTGTCAAATTGTTGTATGTTAACAAAAAGCAATGGAATTAAGTGGACCCAAAAAAAAAACAGTTTGATGAGCTGGAATTGGGGACACAAAGATAAACCAACCAAGGAATATTTAAGTAGAAGAAAAGTAAGTAAAGATCCCTTTTCGCGTCTTTAGGCGGGCGAATCGGGTATATGGGAAGAGCGCCCATATTTTTACAGTCGTCGGCATGTGGTCAGCATTACACCGGCCGTCTTTACTTCCTCGGGACAGCCAACCTGGTATACATTTAAGGCTGGGTCAACCTGCGACGCCCCATACCATGGTAAAAATCCATGCAGCCAGCAGTAGGTTTCAGTAGAATTACGAGTCAGACTCGCAACGCCGGTAAGTAATTAATGCCTGATAAAAACTAGGAACATAAAATGGTGTTAATTTAAGAGGAGTGAATAACAGAGAAATGTCTGGGGGAAGCATGACTATAAACAGTTATGAAAGAGAGAGAAGATGGCGCTATACTAGGCACAATAATGAGAACAGACGAGTAAAGAATCACCAAACGGGCACTGAAGTGAGAAATAAAGGGAATGATGAATCAAGGATGTCCAAGAGAAACCCTGAGGTGAACGTCGATGACAGAAGCCAACGGTGCTGGTCTGGATTTCATCCATGAAACTCAACTGATTGTACAGGACAGAACAGAATGAAGAAATAGACTGCGAGCTATATGTGACATATACTGGCACAATAGGACGATTAATAAACATATTAATAAAGTAACAGACGATCAATTGATTGGCACTCATAGAAAGAAGTAGAAAGATAGAAGAACATACTAGACAACATAAAATAGAAAGCTATAGTTACGTGCAAGGAATCGAACCTGTCACCTCCAGACGGCGTGTGCGCCTCGCTGTGGAAACAAGTGTACTAAGAACATGGTCAACCAGACACCCCCTATTTTTTTATTTATGTGACAACTAATGAATAAACACTTAAGTAACTGGAGCTGCAGTAGCGTTGTTCATCTGTCGATCTGTAGGGGTATAGATCACATACACACTGAGACTTTTTTTCCTCCTGTTTTTCAGAATTAACTGACCCTGGCTGGGAGGTCGCTTCCACCTAAACTTCGTACCCGGTAATGTCCTGGAAAGTAATAGCGGTCGGCACGATATTGACCACATCACTAATCGATTACTTAGTGGTTTATACACATATGTTTAGCACTATATGCACGATGCTTCAAAAGCATGAACAGAGTCCACTTTGACTTTATCATGTGTTCAGTACGTCTTTTATATTTTGAGTAATGTGGGCAAGGAAATTATAGAGCATTTCAAAAGTCATGCTCTGCCACTCGAAAACTCTTGTATACGTTAAGACACGTTTTTGCATGTGACTTTAGACTTTCCATGTCTCCATGTCCTTATGATTTCATAATATGCAATTGCGCAGGTTTTTTTTTTTTTTTTTTTTTCAAAGCGGTGAATTGCTTTGAACTTTGTTTGACTAATAATTTGTATAACCCTTAAAAAATATAATATTTAGTAAGTTACAAATGCTTGGAGATTGTTTCGAAATCAATTGCCTTGTGCATGATGATTATTTTGATAGTCTATCCCTCCTACAAGGAACAATTGTATTCATTTTACTCACGGAGGACTAATGTTGTAGACGACCACATGAGAATGAAACGCCTATAAAAAGCGTGCAATTTGAAGTTTTGAAAAATACCCGTTTCTCAATTTACTGTAAGCATGCAACCCCTCCCCTTTTGAATCGGGATCTTTTTTCCCATACAACATAAATAATTCAAAATCATTAAAAAAAAAAAAAAAAAAACTGTTTATTTACATCTTTTTAATTCCTTCAGGGGCATTATTATTAACATATGGCATGCCAAATTTCAACAAATTACACCGTACGCTTACTAAGTTATTGATTTTTAAAGTTGGTCACGACTATTGGAATAGACTGTAGTTGATATGGCTTGACTCATTCTTCAACAAGTGAGATATCCACCGTGATTGGCGACTTCAGTCAAAGGCAATCTGTTGCTCCTGCACTTGCCTGTCGATCAGCTTCGGTGGGATATATTTTCGTCATCAGACTACCTCGAGGGAAGTGGAGTTTAGTTATATTAGGGTACAACATACGCCTTTCCCTACTATATTTACTGGCATGTGATTGGATTATGAAAACAGCAATAACTACCACCATCAGTGGAGTTTAGTGGACCCCTACAAAACAAATTGATAAGCTGGAATTGGGCGGAGATATCTCTTCTATCCCACGCATGTCATCCGATGGAAGATAATTTAAACTTTGAAAATACTTGATAAAAGATCAAAACATTTCTAGCTGGACAAGCCTGGGATCTCTGCTTCATGTAAAGCGCATGTCTACAGCCCGTGGTTAGTATTCTATGGTTCAAATATACACTGATAACGTTTTGATACCGCATTCTTGCATGTATACGTGGTTGCGTATGCTAAATAGAGCCAGTTTTAACACATGGCTTTGAATCCTGTACAATTAATAAGCTAGCCGAACAATATCTTGAGGCCTCAGAGATGTGGTTTTACAGAAGAATACTTATAATTTCTTGGACAGCTAAGAAGTACAACTTAGATGTTTTGAAAGAGGCGAGTGCAAGAAGACAACAAACATCAGAAAGAAACAGTGATTGATCATTTGTGTGTGTGTGTTGGGGGAGGTTAGGGGCAGGGTGGGTTGGTGGGTGGTTGTGTGTGTCTGTGTGTGTGTGTGTGTGTGTGTGTGTGTGTGTGTGTGTGTGTGTGATGTTATGAGAAAAGGGAAACTGGAACACGCTGTGACCACTGGAAAGATCTGAGGAAAGAGTAAAAAAGGAAGACAGCGCGAGATTTTTCATAGCCTTCTGTCAAGACATGGAAGGGTGTCAGCAAGCGAAGGGATCCACGCGGTTGCGGATCTCGGATTGTGGAGAGACATGATCGCCCACGCCAGTCCGCAAGGTACTTGATGATGATGATGATAATGATGATGATGATGGTTGCGAAGTCTGTTGTGACCAATTTATAATCTGAAAATAAGGGTATGTTTCTTTCGTGTGATTAGTTTGACTGGGTCTTCAAAACTGTGCTATGGACTGTTTTAACTGGTTCTAATGGATGCCCTCATATGGGTTATATTTCTTTATAAGTTTGTCTTTTCTATGTTGCTCCTTATATTCGCTAAGTAAAAAGTAAAAAAAGTAAAGGACCCTTTTCCACGCCTTAAGGCGTATAGGGCATTTAGGGCATATAGGGCTAGACCTATATTTTTATAGACCAATCGGCACAAGATGGGTGATGTATTGTCTAAATAGCCTTCTCTTAAAATTGTCGTTATGTTGCAGTGCCTTGGAAAGGCGAAAGTGGAGGAGGTGTGGGTGTCCATTGACGAACAGTCTGCTTGGTCATCTGACTTATTTGATTCAGCAGAGGTATAAGATTGTTGAACTATAGCTGCTTGTGGTTTAGTACTGTTTGACCGATGAATTATGAGTTTTGACAGTCCGGATGTACAAGTGCATCGGTAGATATGTACAAAGTAGGTAGGCGAAAGGTAAGTCTACACATAGATATATAGTTAAATGTGAAGGTAGATAGATATTTATTTAGGTTTGTAATGAAATAGGCGCTGGACGACTGTTACATAAATTGAATTAGGCCTATTTAAGCGACCTAAAAACCTGGCCAACTTGGGGGTCAGGAAGTGATAAAACAGACTGGAGTGACCATTTTCGCCCTCTTAGGCTCACTGGTTTTAGGACGAGAAACATGTAGTTCTGATTTGTCCGTTGCGTTCAATGATTTTACGCAACGTGGGTTGAGGTGTGTAGAGAGAAAGATAGGTTTCATCTATTGTAGGGTATTTCCTAACACGTTGTGAATTTTAATGCATTATTATTTGTGAAGACCTTAGATGATGTTCAGTGAAATAAATAGATGTGAATTTGATAATTATAGTTCCAGTTGCTTTGCTTCAGATTAGGGTTTGTGGTTAGTGTGTGTAGTTTGTTTATTTGTTACCTGGCTTTTTAGACTTTACACAGAAGATCTTGTGTCTGGACTAGAAAATCCCTGTTTCTAGTCCCCACCTAAACGAACTATTTTCCTTTTTTTAATCTTGGTACTTAGGGCTTCTCCACCCTAGTACAAATGGCGTCGTCCGGCAGGTTTGGTGGCCACAAAATACTTTGTGTCTTGTCTAGTTAGTTCTGGTAATCCTATCGATTTATAGTTTTTGATTGGTTTTTAATGGCAACCACGTGTATGGCTCCTTTATCACAGATTTTGGGTATGGTATTTGTCGCTTTTTTAGTTCTCCGACAGTTGTCAAGTTAGTGTACTTGTTTTCAGTTATTGGTAGAGAAGGTGACTAGAAAGTTTTCCTCGAGTAGGTGTGAATCTTAGATTTAGAAATAGCTAGCCGACCCAGTGGGGCAGATTCAGTTGAAACTCCTAAGCAAGATGGAGGAGAGTACTCGTGCGAGCAGTAACGTGCACCATGAAGGTAGTTCTCCGACCTCGGTGGTGGAAGGGTCCTGTTTGCCAGACAGACCAGGGTACAGGCATGTTATTATGTTGCCAGAGCGCGTAAACATAACGCACTTTGATGGGACAGGAGGTCCCACTGTTACAGATGATTTTGTTCGACAAGTGAGAGCCTTGTTTAGAAATGAACGAACGTGTCCGGCAGACCAGATTGATGTAGTGCTCGATCACGTCACAGCGAGTGTCAGACAAGAATTAAAGTTACATCAGACAGAGAATGCCAACGATCTGCTAGATATCATACAACACGTGTATGGAGAGCATCAAAGCGTTGTTGAACTAGCATCTGAGTTTTTTTCCCTACGGCACGGTGAGAATGAGACGATCCGTTGTTTTTCTCATCGTATGCATGCGGCATTTGAGGCGATAATTACAGCACAGAAGAAAGAGAACATGACGCTTTTTGATACGTCGATCTTAAGAGATCAGTTTATCTTACAATTGCGAGATACGATTTGTAGAAAATTAGCACAAGAGAAAGTTTACCAAGACCCCAGTGTGACTTTTCTATCTATCAGAGATTTTGCCATCAGATGGGTTCGTGATGATTTGTTATTTAAGAAAGTGGTGTTAAATAATGAGTCAGCGGTGCAGGTGAATGCTGTGAATTCTTCAGTGTCGTCGAATGTGAAGGGTGAGTTGGACTTTTTAACATCTGAGATTAAGCACCTGAAAGAAATTTTAGCTGTTTTATCAAAACACAAGCAACGGCGTAAGCGATGTTTTATTTGTCAGTCGTCATCCCATTTAATGAATGCCTGTCAAAGAAGAACACCAGTCGGCGAAGTTCGGCACCCTATTCATGTGCAGAGGCAAGAAGCGGCTAACTATAGTCAGAACAGAACTCGCCAAGTGTGGCGTAGGAGCCCACATGGCCCCGCTCGAGTCGTGCCCCCGGCAGATTTAAACGGACTCTCTTGTGTAGTTTCTTGTGAGAGGCCCGGTGATAAACAGGTTTGCAGTCAGAGTGACGCGCCGTCTAAACACACGAGGGGGAGACGGAGGAAGAAAAGTTCACAAGCTCCAAGTGACGATTCGCCAAATCAAACACAGAACGAGAATTCAGTTCTGGTCAATCAACTGTGCACTGAGTTATCTAGCAATGAACAGTCGACTTTAAAGACCGTTGAAACTGTCAGATACCAGGTCGGGGATAAAAAGTCAATTTAAAACTCGAACAGGAAGAAGGTGATACCAATGAAGCGTGGTCAGACGAAATTTATGTTATTCTTCGCGCTCCTACTGAGTCGCGACCACAGTATGTGTTGACTAGCAGACAGCAGAATAAACTGCGACTCTTAGTAGATGAGGAGGAGTTGAGGAAATGTGTTGCGAACTATTGACCTAATTAGTTGTGTGCAGAAAGATCAGCTGGTCAAGGTGTGTCTATTGTTCGCGGTGTGGTTTGTGTTTTTTTATATTGCAGATTTGCTTGTTGTGTGTTATTGACGATTGTGTACATGTTAAAGATGCTGCAAGTAGCTAGAGATTATGTTATGTCATGAAAATAATTGTGTTTCTGTGGTCAATGCACAGTAAATGAAGAACAGGAGTTAAGGAAGGATTGGTAAACAATTATTGTTAGGTATTGTGTAGTTGTCGGGACGCCAACAGATTTGATGAGGAGACCTGAAATAGGCGCTGGACGACTGTTACATAAATTGAATTAGGCCTATTTAAGCGACCTAAAAACCTGGCCAACTTGGGGGTCAGGAAGTGATAAAACAGACTGGAGTGACCATTTTCGCCCTCTTAGGCTCACTGGTTTTAGGACGAGAAACATGTAGTTCTGATTTGTCCGTTGCGTTCAATGATTTTACGCAACGTGGGTTGAGGTGTGTAGAGAGAAAGATAGGTTTCATCTATTGTAGGGTATTTCCTAACACGTTGTGAATTTTAATGCATTATTATTTGTGAAGACCTTAGATGATGTTCAGTGAAATAAATAGATGTGAATTTGATAATTATAGTTCCAGTTGCTTTGCTTCAGATTAGGGTTTGTGGTTAGTGTGTGTAGTTTGTTTATTTGTTACCTGGCTTTTTAGACTTTACACAGAAGATCTTGTGTCTGGACTAGAAAATCCCTGTTTCTAGTCCCCACCTAAACGAACTATTTTCCTTTTTTTAATCTTGGTACTTAGGGCTTCTCCACCCTAGTACAGTAAGTAAGTAGATTTCGGTAGTTGCGTTGGAATGTAAGTAATAGTTAAGAAGTTAGATTTATGTAGATAGATACATGCTGCAGGAGGTGGATTATAGAGAGGCATGATCGCCCACGCAAGTCGGCAAGGCACCTGATGATGGTGATGATAAGATTTTGGTAGGTACGTTACGTAAGTAGGTGGATATGATTCTATAGATAGATATGTGGTTAAGTTGTGAAGTAGATAGGTATTTATGTAATTACGTACGTAGATAGATATCTTTAGTATAGTAGTTTCGCAAATACGTAGACATACTTTAGATAAGGCGATCTCTTTAGCCTTTCAAATCGTCAGTTTCAAGTAGAGGCAGTTTAATGGCACACATATTGAACACAGCCTCACCATCGAGCTTGTTCTAATCAATACTGTTTTTTCATACTATACCATGGTAACACATTATATTGATCGTTATAAAACCGACTGAATTTGTTTAGCGTGTTGTGTGTAGGACAACCGCTTATGTAAACAGGTTTAACATAAATTTATAAATCACGTTCGTTTTATCTGTTTTTCTTGTCTACTCGCATTTACTGTTAATGAATGAAAAAGGAATTACAAATATAACAATTTGATGTCGTATTCATTAATATCTTTCGCGTGCTTAAATAGCTGAATATGGTTTACACCAAATAAACATCTCGTCATCCCCTTATGAGATGCAATTGTTAGTTATTTTGAAGTCCCATCTCGGCGTTTGTCGGGGGCCCTAAATATAGCCAGGCCTTTAATATGGCCTAACATCTGGAAGGGGTTTTGGGGATCTCTCCACGGGTGATCCTCATCCGCATGGTGACACTCTGTGTCACCGGGTGTTTATCTCTTGTATGATATCCTGGCGGGTTACAGCTTACATATATACATACAGCAAATAAATGAGTCGTCTAATTTAATTTTTGTATCCTATATATTTCTTTGTGTTATATATATAACTCTGTGGCTAAGTCGATGAGAACGCTTCGTAACGCCGGGATTCCGGGTTCGATGCCAGCTGCTGGCCATGCGCCTTACGTTGGTTTCGACAGCGGTATCAAGAAAGCCGACCGTCCAGGAAGCAATGGCAAACTACTGGACATAAATTTGCCTAGAAAAACCACATAACAGCCAGGTGCTGTTGGGGTTGGTTCTGCAACGTCCTGTAAAGGATACGCAACTAACCTTTTTTTTTTAAATGTGTGTGTGCGCGAGCGAACTTATATATTTATTCTGCTACACATCACATGCTAGGCTGCTTAGAGCATCCAGACATGTTACTTTTTAAACCCGTGTTTTTCAACAGAAAAAAAAATAACTTGTCGACTGATAAGTGTTGTTTGCTCGATTACTGTAGTTCTCTCCCATATTATGTAGCCACTATAGATATTTACTAGTTGAAATGTACACTACTGATAACATTCTGGCCTAACATTATTAATTTATAATTGAGTTTTTTAAAAATAAACAGTAAACATTACAACAAATGAGATGAGACGTATTAGAAATACGCCGGGACAAACAGACAGTCACTAACGAAGAACTAAGAATAATGAAGGCATAGTGCTGATCCTTTTTTTTTTATCCAGACACTATGAGTTGTTAACCCTTTGGCTCGGTACTTTAGCCATGATTCCATGATAGATGTGGCTTTTCTGCCTAACTCCGGGCGTGAACCCAGACCACAAGGAGTTCGTCATCCGGTTGCTGAGTAGTCAGGTTTAAAAAACTGATCTAGCAAAGGGCCCACAGTACCGGTAATTGTTTTTAGTAACATATGACATAAATGACAGTGCACATTTATACAAAAAGATAGTCACTATTGCCACTATTCTAGTGCTAGACCATAAACAGGCATAGATTGTTTAAAAGCATAAAATAAAGTTTTTAATGATGATGATGATTATATTATAATGATGATGATAAGTTTAGGCTGTCTAAAATAAATTGAAACTAGCAATATTTTAGTTTCAAAGCAATCTTTGACCTAAAGTGGGAGAAACTAGACAGCATATGCGTATGCAAGTAGTGGTAATGGAAGGGTAGAATGTTAGACGGGTCTGCGTGCCCAATTCTCCTTCGAAAATACAGTTTATTCGTTCGTTGGTATATGCCATTCGAATGTTAAATGTTGAATTAAGAATCAACACCACAGCATTCGGGACTCTCCCAAAAGTGCCCTGTCCCCATCTTCAGCAGCAAGCGATGAGTTCCAATTCCGATGGTACCAGTAACCGTCTGATTGTATATCCGTCTCATCCTTCCCCCTGAGTGTTGAGCGTCGGCCAGATCTCCTGATAACTCCTCGTAGCCTTATTCTCCTCAGACCGTAATGATCTATCTGCGCCTCCGCACTGTTCACTCGCTGCCAAAAGGCCTTCACACCATGTAACTTGTCATACATTAATGCCATTCGAAAAACTCAGAAACAGATTAGGAATGCCTGCATCTGCAAATTATTGCTTGTACAGGGCGCAGTAATGTGTCGCACCCAGTGATTCTGGCAGACCGTCCAAACTTATTTTACTCTGTCGTTTAGAAACAGCTGTAATTGTGTGTGTGTCAGCTTTATGTTTCACATCTTAGAGCACTTACGAACAAGTGAAATGGCAATTTAAAAAAAAAAAAAACTATGCTTACAAGTTACCTTAAAATCAACATTTTTTAGAAGTTTTTTTTTTTTATTTGTTTCATGCACACACCACATACGCACAAACACACACACTCACTCACACACATATATATATTTATTTGTAGGGGCGTGTGTGTGTGTGTATATATATATATATATATATATATATATATATATATATATATATATATATATATACATATAGAAAGAGAGAGAGAGAGAAAGAGAGATCCTGCACTTGGGAAAAAGTGTAAACTGCCGTCGTGTAGCGGCTAGTTACTCGCCTGCGGATTAGAAGATCGTGCGGTTTAAATTAGAACAGAAACGGACAATTTTTTTAATGACATTGGCTCACTGAAGTAAAGTCGGCTAGCGTGATGTTGACCACATTACCCTTCAAATGCTGACCAGTCTTTAAAATATGGAGATCTATTTGGCAAACCATGGTTTGAAGCAGGAATAGAATTACCATGCAGGACGACGTCCAAGTGAAATCCTAAGACAAACGTTGATGAGAAAGGCTAAAGGTGCTAGCCTAGATGCTATTTGTTTATAGTATCTAAGCTTTGCGTAGGATAGAACGAAGTGAAGAAAAATACTGTGAGCGCTTTGTGTCGCATAAACGGCAAAACAGGATGATGGTGAGACTAGATTAAATAATTACCCTACGCAAAAAAAAATATGCAACAATACAAGTAGAATGATAACATTAAGTAAGCGAGAATGGTGTAAAATTATTGCGCAAGACACATAATGGAGATGCTGTAAGCTAACATTCACTGCCATGTTTCATATTCGTACACACATTCACAAATGAATACACACACACACACACACAAATATATATATATATATATATATATATATATATATATATGTGTGTGTGTGTGTGTGTGTGTGTAAAGGACGAAGTAGGACGAATTTAAAATAGAACGAATTGTGGCATGACGAATATTGGAGTTTTACTGTCTTATAGGTGTGTAACCCTGTAACACTCTAACTCATATGACAATAAAGTATTCATAATTACTGTCCTTAAGCTTAACAAATCCCCACAGGTTTGATAATGTAAGATATCTCTGTCTCTGTATAAAGTAGGTGGGGTGATGTCTAGAGAGTTTGAGAAACAGTTCAATAACCTTACTTTGGAATTACTTAACGAGCAAGAAAGACAACTGCTCTACAAGAGTCTGACCAGATATTTGAGAAACAAAAACGTGACAGAATTTGCCGTAACTGTTAGAGAAATCTGCGACACACCATTCAAGGCCGTCCTGCTAGATTACATCCGGGGATATTTACCAAAGTCGGATAAGAAACAGTTTGATAAAACTACTGCCCTCAGCCGGAGGGAATACATTGCAGGGATGGAGGTCGTCCCCAGGTCAAAGTTCACAGGTGAGTTGTGAATTTTATTTTTTTAACAAACAATTTTGTTATTCATGATTGCAAGTCGACAGATAAAAGCACAGATGTTTTCTGAAATTATTTAATGTTTAATATACACAAGCTGTTTATCAGCATAACGTCTTCTTTTCACACAGCCCATTCTCCCTCCCCCACCCCTTTTTCCTCTCCTTTTCCCTCCTTTTCTTCGATCTCCTTGTCATCAGTTTTCGTCTTCATCTTATTCTTCTCCTCCTTTACCTCTTCTTCGTTCTTTATTTTTTTTTTCTTCCTCTTCTTTATTTTTTTTGTTTTTCTCCTGCTGGAATTACTACTTTGAAGGGGTTTTTTCTCTGTATCTTTTCAGAGCATAGTTGTGATATGCTCCTTTCGGCTACACATTCGGGTATTTGAGAACTGGTTAGCCTTCTCTTGTCAGTTGAATCACAATAATCAGGTTTTATGACAGTGAAGTGTATTAATTTTAGATCCCCATTTTTGTAGACTAACAGGTGATGAAGCTAATATCTGAATGACTGACTGTCACACAACAGGTGATGAAGCTAATATCTGAATGACTGACTGTCACACAACAGGTGATGAAGCTAATATCTGAATGACTGACTGTCACAAAACAAATGTGAAATTCCATCTGAATTGCCCGCCAGAAGGATGGACCGCCTTAATAATGGAGGGTAGTTTATTTGAATTAACAAACAAATTGAAACAGGGTGGTAGAAAAATGTGTATGGAAGCGTGCACAGGGGTCAAATTAAATTGAATCCTCTAGTCAGCGACACAGTTCAGGACATGGCAGAAATGTTTCTAGAAACCTATAGAATGATAGAGCCAGTCTGAAGACGGGGAGAACGGAAAGATGGTTTGAGAAACAAAAGTCGGCAAAGACCGTGTTAGGGACCAGAAAATGTCCAGACATGCAGTTTTAATTGGAAATTGCAGAGAAAGGCTTTTCTCCTGTATTGCCAACATAACAACTTGTGTAGGCATGAAGATGGTCTCCTCCAGCTGAAAGTTGTAATAACAGTGCCCATTCTCCAGGAGTTTATGTGGTTGGAGATCTCAGACTGTCCTATTCAAGAAAAAGGCAGACTTTAGACCGTGAACCCACTGGCTTGGCGATAACAATGCCTAGCCTAACTCTGCAAAGGATTGTGTATATGGATGTGAGGGTGCTGTGTTAAAACTAGCCTGATCCAAAGAGATGCAGAGACTAGATCCTGAGCCATGTGCTGGTTGCAGTAATGACAGTCTACAATCTGCCAGAAGCTATTGCTGTGTAAGGATAATACTGTCTAAATAATTTACTTTGTACATTGATGCCAGTCTATACTTTGCAAGAACTGGATGTGCAATGTGATGGAGAAGTAACAGTCTACAATATGATCTCAGATATAAGGCACCAGTTACCTACAAGGGCTACAGTTACCTACAAGGGCTACAGTTACCTACAAGGGCTACAGTTACCTACAAGGGCTACAGTTACCTACAAGGGCTACAGTTACCTACAAGGGCTACAGTTACCTACAAGGGCTACAGTTACCTACAAGGGCTACAGTTACCTACAAGGGCTACAGTTACCTACAAGGGCTACAGTTACCTACAAGGGCTACAGTTACCTACAAGGGCTACAGTTACCTACAAGGGCTACAGTTACCTACAAGGGCTACAGTTACCTACAAGGGCTACAGTTACCTACAAGGGCTACAGTTACCTACAAGGGCTACAGTTACCTACAAGGGCTACAGTTACCTACAAGGGCTACAGTTACCTACAAGGGCTACAGTTACCTACAAGGGCTACAGTTACCTACAAGGGCTACAGTTACCTACAAGGGCTACAGTTACCTACAAGGGCTACAGTTACCTACAAGGGCTACAGTTACCTACAAGGGCTATAGTTACCTACACTGGCTGATTGCCTCAACGCCACTCTATCTTATCCGGCTTCTTCTGCTGCATGTGTACATTTTCCATTCTGATTCAAAAGAGGGGCATAACTCAGAACCTGAACCTGTTGAGTATCCAAGTGACAGTAGCATGCCTGCTCATGATGATACACGGTAAACCTAATACAATGAAGCAATATCCATATGTACATTCATAGGCCTAGACCTAAAGCACTCTGGAACTTCAACTGAAGAAAGATTTGTTTAGGACCAAATTAACAAGATAATTTATAGGAGCACTGTTGTCATACTCTTGATCCATTGTTTTGTGTGAGTCCCGTAAGCTTGTAAACCATAGTGCTTTGGCACTACATTATATGTTTCGCCCTGAGTATATTTTATGATTATTATATGTTGCTTCAGTGTGATCAATAAATTTTGAAAGATTACCTTTATTCTTATTGTTTTAACCATAAGTATATTTGGTGGTTCTACAAGAATGTTTCTTCATCTTCACTGTGAAACACAGTTGAGTGCTTATAAATTTTTAGTTGGTCTTTAACTAGAAATTTCCCAGGTGTCCACATTTTTTTTTTAATTTTCAGTGGGTCCCGCCTACCATCTAGTTCCAACAACAGGAATTGCTGTCTATTTATATAATATCCTGGGGCAAACCAATTAGATATCATTAAATTAGGGTCACTTCAGCAGTTTTGGCATGCCTGAATTAAGGAGTGATGGCTTCCTTTTAAGTTTATTCCTCTCCAGAAAGACCGACTGTCATTCTTCTTTTTGTGTAACAATGACGTTCAGCCCCACCCCAGGACATCACACCAAGCGATAAATACCCGATGATCCAAATTGCCAGCATTCGGATGAGGATCCCCAGGGGACAGGTGCCAGAAAAAATCGTTCAACCCATAAGCTGGGTTATATTAGGGCCCCGGGTAACAGGCAGGGTGGGGCTTTGAAACAACATAAAATGGACGCGTATGATAATTGGTAGCTGATATCTCTAACAGCCCTTGCTTCATAGAACATCTCATGACATCAAGGGTGGATCACACACGGAGCATATTTCAGTTTGTGTAACAGTCTTGACCTCTATGAGGATTAAATACATGTTTATTCGACAGGTAGGCAAGTCTGATAGGCTCTGCGCCGTCGCAAATCCGATTGATTTAAAAGTAATATTCAGGAAAAAATGAAGCTCAAATATTTAGAAGGTGAGAGGTTAAAGGTTAGATGATAAATTTTTTTTGCGCTGGGTTTTATTCCACATGGCTTGGTCTCCATGCGCAGAGTGACCAGCCGCCCGCAGAGAGTGTCACATAAAGCATGAACTCCGTATCTCCTGTGACGATCCTCAGTTATCTCCATAAATAGTTTGCGTGTGAACCGAATAATGCAACCGTGAAACAAATCCACGATCTTCAGAGGTCCAGGCAAAAGTCTTTTTCACTTCGCCAAGGAGATGCCAGTCATATAATACGTTGACTGTTATTATCAGTATGGTAGGTCCCCCGTGTGGGTTCCGGGGCCCCATTGTTGGGAAAACAAGAATAGACCCACTGCCTCCCCAAAAGCATGTCGTAAGAGTCGACTAATTGGGGAGCTTCCTTTGAAGTCGGAGTGCATCTGCCGGAGAGGCAAGGAACCAACAGTCTGTATTCAAGAGAATGAAATCTGTAAAACTGATGCACACGCAACACTCAGGTTCTGGAGCAGGACTGCAGTTCAGTAGTGGACGAGCAACCAGAACCTTCTGCCAGAGTTTACAGCTGGTGAACGCGAAGAAGAAGAAGAAGAAGAAGTATGGTAGGTCTTATTGTATTTTCGTCCATTCGAGGTTATGTAATGATAATTTCCAGTTTCACAGCTATCTTATATATATATGAAAGATACATGTCCATATTTTAAGTTATGCAACACTTCTGTGGCAGAATTTTTTAAAGGGGAAACTGAAATTTCCGCGGTCTTATTAGGTTAGAAACGATGGTTCTTTGATTAAATTGTGAGAATCAGTACTAAAGATATTACCATCAATGTATCGCTCAGACTTGATAAAGATTCTCCACTATCTCATTCTTGTCATACATCTCTTTATCAGCATTATCTTCTTCTCCTCCTCCTTACTGTTCTTTAGATCATTGATTTGAAGGATATTTCACTATCATGGCTCACTACTTCTCTCTAACTCATCTGTAATTTAAACAATTTTGGTGTCGCTACAGTATCAATGTTGCCCATGTGTGTGCATTTTTCACCTGCACGTGTTTATCTATCACTTATACGTTCCGTCTTTCTTCCAATCCTTGTTGCTCTAAATATTTCCCCCTGAGACTAACTTTTTGAACCGGGAGAAACAGCTAATGCCGTGCCAGAAAAAAAAAAAAAACATACACAAGGGAAGGAAACAGTATATGATGTATAGAAAAAAAAGCAAATGTCAGGAACAGCAACAACGCGTGCACTATATATAAAATCCAATTGCAGTGTGAAAGATTAATGGTTGGAAAGGCTTGATGTAAGACTGGCCTGCGTCTCAAATGCGACCTTTTGAAAATAAAGTTAGTTCATTCGGTCATGCCTGGTTCAGAATCAACCAATGTTTTGTTCAGAAAGAACACATGTCTATATCAGAACCAAGCCTTAGAAGTGTTTACATATTGATTTTCATTGCCTTAACCATTTAGCAAGATCTATGATCTTAAATAGGAACAAACTCACAGGGAGCAAGTACAGCAGGGATCTACCAGTCGTCAGTAGAAATTATCCTCGTCGACAAGCGTTTCGGCCCACGATTCCTAGACGCTTTCGGAGGTGGGCCCACCTGAGTTCATGAAGCTCAGGGCTAGTACCCTGCTGCACAAGATTACCGGATGGTATTTTTCTTTTGGATAGGGACAAGACGACTTGGTGGTTTCGCAGAAGGTACTGTGAGATAAGAAGTCGTTGCGGCAGCCTAATTAGAACAGTCAGCATGCCTGGACGACCGAGCGACAAGCTTACGTTTGGTTTACCGGACACATGTTGGACTTTTATTAGCAGGTGGCAGAGGATCACTGGCAGACAATTCGGACACGATGGACTTTCAAGGGGTGAGAAACCCTTTTCCGCTAGACACCCGGGCCAGCTCACCGAGGCCCGTCCCCTACGTTGTTCCTTTGCGTCCAAAGCCAACTCGAGGCCCTTTCGGCTACCTTGCCCAGTTTTTTTGAGTGTTCGTTTCCGTTCATTACCGCACAATCCTAGTTCTTTAACCACATTGTAGAGCGAAGTGGAAACGAGGCCTCTCGCTCCCACTTCGACGGCAAATACCCGTACCGTGTACGCCTCGTTTCTCCTCAGACCGGCTGCTAAGTCACAATATTTCTCGAGCTTATATGTGACTTTCGTCCATACGCGACTCATACGGGACGGTCAACTCAATCAGGATGAGCTGCCGTTTCTGCGCAGAGTGGAGAACTATGTCAGGTTGCATGCCGGTCTTACGGATTAACTCGGGGTACCTTTCATGGCCCGGCAGATCAACCGCCAGTAACCAGTCCCTCGCAGAGTCTAGCACAGATGGAGCGAATGCGTTTTGGTTGACCTTACCTTTTGGAATCTGCCAAGCCTTGAGGAAACGAATGGGGACCATGGTAGAACTGGCTCTGGCGTTAGCCCTCATTCTAGCCTGGTCGACAACGGCAGCTAACTCTTTTAGCACCTTGTTGTGTCGCCAGGTATATCAGCCTTGGCCAAGGGCTTTCCTGCACGCGGACAGGACGTGTTCAAGAGTCTGCTTCGCTTTACACAACGGGCAGGTCGGATCGTTAGTCGCAGACCATTTAACAATGTTAACTCCAGACGGCAATACATCGTACGCCGAACGAACGATAAAGCTCAGTCGCAGTGGGGTCATCCGCCAGATCTCACCTCATGTGAGTATTCTTGGCAATGCGCTCTCCAAGCTGACCCAATGGCCCTGCTGCGACTGTTAAATATATTCTCAAACACCCACAAAGCCGAGATCTAAGATGCCCGGCTTTTACTAATGCACTGGGGTGGGTCCTATCTACGAGACGAGATGCTGGCTTTCTGAAAACAACATCATCTTAGTGGAAATCAGTCTTCACCATTTAACTTGAAGTATTTTACTTCCCGTTTAACACAATGTTTTTTACAGAGTAAATACCTTCAATAAAATATAAGTTTTTTCTTATAATCTAGGAGTTGTATGATGAACATATGGTCCCATCCTTTCTTCATTTACAGTGACTACTTTTCGAATTCGTCTTCTATTTGTAAGTAAATAAAGGAACCTGCTCTATGCATTCAGGGGCATATTGGAATATATAATGCTAGACCTAAGTAGGTGGTTGTAGCCAACCAGGACATCAAACAAGCGATAAACAACCAATGACACAAAGTGCCACCATGCGGATGAGAATCACCGGTGGACAGGTCCCAGAAGCCCCTTTCAGCCGTTAAGCCATATCTATGGCTAGGCAATATCTATGCCCCGGTTATATTCAGGACCCCCGGCAGAAGCCAGGGTGTGGCTGCAAATAACAAAAAATTGCATCCCACACGGGGACGATTTCTATTGTATATTCTAGACGTAATTATTAGCCTTCCATTTGTACTACATACATTGTTCATCAATGCCAGTGTTATGTCGCTGTATGTTGTTATCTCCTGCACTGACAATGTTATAACATGCTGTTGCGATGGACTCAAGTGTTCCCCATCAATTAATATTTGTGTGCATTATTAATAACACAACAGGGTCAACCAGCTGTGTATCTTTTCAAAGCCTAACTGTCTGAAGTGCTTGTATGTTTGTCATTTTTTAAATTGTTTCCCTTATAGAAATTAGTTTAACCTCTTTTGCAATATCTTCTTCTTGGTCTTCTTTTCTTCTTCTTCTTCTTCTTCTTCTTATTCTTCTTCTTCTTCTTCTTCTTCTTCTTCTTCTTCTTCTTCTTATTCTGCTGCTGCTGCTGCTGCGTCGTCCTTTTTCCGCAGCATCCCTTGCCATTGAGCTGTATTGTTGCAGATATCACGGTCTTCATTCATTGCAATCATTAGTCTTCTTTCCCAGCTAAAGACTTTATGTGTTTGTAGGAACTTTATTTATCCGCCGTCTTCTCGATCTGCCTAGTAGTTCACTCACATTAAACCCTTTGTGTACGCTTTTCCATTTTTCTATTGTCTACTATTCTCTCAAAAAGTAGAGCTCCGTGGTCTCGAAGCTTGGTGTCCACCTCGAGTACTAGAGGTTCCGGGCTCAACCCCCGGTAAGGGCTTGAATTTTTTCACGTGGACTTGGACTTATAGTAATCCCCCTTCCCCCCCCCCCCTCCGGTCTCTGGGTAGTGAGATCGGACGCCCGTGTGCATTGTTGCGCACGTAAACAAAATCCCTCGGACCTGGAATTCGAAAAGAGTAGCTAAATGGCGCTGCCCGGGCAAAATTTTGAGTTAAAAACAACCCAAAGTATTTCAGAATCCTCGCCGGTGCTCCAGGAACTGTGCACTGTGCTGAACCTCTTCGGACTCAGACCTGAGTTAGAAGAAGAACGGAGCACTTATGGTTTCCTAAATGTGTACCATGTTGTTGATCCGTTGTTCAAACCTGAAACCGCAAACGTCTTTCAATAAACCCTAGGCATTAGTCATTAGTGGTGATTTGAACAGATTTTGAATTTCGTTGTTACTGCTCATTCACTACTCTCCGTTGTTTGTATCTTTGATTGGTCCAAAGATTCGTGTTTCAGAGCCATATAGGACAACTGGTCCTAGCGGTGTTCTATAAGTAGCCATTTTGGTGCCACAGAATTAAGCTATTTAATTTTAGCGGATGTTGTAGAGCATTGAATACATTATTTCCAACAATAATAGACTGTCGGCGTTCGTAGCTTAGGCGTTGGGAGTCCGACTCGTATTTCCAATGTACCGCCATCGAAACCTACTACTGGCTGCGTCGATTTTTATCACAGTATGGAGCATCGCAGGTCGACCTAGCCCAAAATGGGAGCCAGGATGTATGTCCTGGGGAAGTATAGACGGGTGGCGTAATGCTAACTACCCACCTACTGCCGACTGGTCTGTAAAAATATGTATGCTTTTCTCATTTGCCCGAGGCTTTTAAGGCGTTAAAATTGATCTTTACTTTATTTTTGACTATAATAAATTGAATTTCTACTCTTACAATGTTGTGTTTTCCCAAGTACTTGTAAGCTTCCTGTCTTTTGATTTGCACTCTTAGCAACAATTAATTTTGTTCTCTTTTTCACATGCGCAGCTAATTCATTATTTTTAGCTCTAAAATGCAGGAAACCCAACTACTCATGTGAAGAAAAATACACAAAGCATAGACCTGTTGTGCCCCATACATTCTGACTGTGTTCCATGAACACACATTATACCCAATAACGTCCCATTTTTCCTTTCTTACAGTCTGAACAAGGTAGATAATGGAAACAAGGCCGTCATATTGTTCTTTCAGGGCGACTGGTGTCTTAATAATAGTTTGTTTTTTTTTCATGTCATTCAACAGTCTTAAGTGTTCTTTACATCGAATTCACACAGCCGTTGTTCTAGAATAGTGGTTCTCAACCTTTCTAACGCCGCGACCCTTTAATACAATTTATCATGTTGTGGCGACCCCCACCCTACAATTATGTTCGTTGGTACTTCATAACTTTAATGAATATGTGTTTTGTGATGGTCTTTAATGACCCCTGTGAAAGGGTCCTTCGACCCCCCCCCCCCTTCCCCCCCCCTAGGTCGCGACCCATAAGCTGAGAACCGCTGTTCTAGAATGTATCTTGTTATTACCAGGGGTGCCGCAATACTAGGGCTCTGGTCCTTGAACCCCCCCCCCCCTTTCCATGGGGATGTAAAGACAAAAGTCACCCTCTGTCTCGGTAATCTGTTAGGGTGGGATTAGCCCCTCCACCCTCTCCTCCTAGAACATTCACCACCCCCACCACAACCCCTCCCCCCCCCCTCTCACCCTAACTATATACAACATTTCTCTGTTTATCTGTTTGTTTATAAGTGTCCTAGGATTTTAGATAAACTATTATGTGAACTTGCCATTCACACATACTAATAAAGGCCGCAGAGGTCCTGAGGTAGAATGACTTTTTTTTTTTTTTTTTAAGAACGACATTTGCTCGAGATCGACTCAGCCTTGAGTAGGCACCAGGTAATACTCTGAAAAGTAAAGGCGGTCGACGTGATGTTGACTACAGTGCCTCGAGTGCGATGATTTTTTTTTTTTTTTAAAGACCACAGCTTCTGGGTAGAACCAACCTGAAACTGGTACCAAGGAAAGTACTGTGAAGTAAGGGCGGCTGATATGATACTGACCACATCACCCCTCGAGAGTCATTTTGTCTACAATAATAAAAATCTAACCCCATATGCCAATAGCCTGAAATGGTCCCTTACTTTAAATTTTCACTAATGTAAACAAGAAAGCCCCTCGAACCCTACGCCCGCCGTCTGGAAAATGTATAAAGGTCTTAAACCCCCCCCCCCCTTTCCCACTTTTCCCTCAACCCGCTTTTCCACCCCCACACTGTGGTTTCTTTGTATCAGCGTCACTGACAATTACAGTTGCATCCTGCGGTTATTCCCAAATGTTATTATCAATCTGTATCACATTAGAGGGAGGTAAGTGTTCGCCATGTATTTATTTATGCACTTGCTTCTTAGTCGTGCCCTTATATAGCATGTGTCAGGTACACGTTTTAATTGTAGTTGTTGTTAACGCATCTTTCATTCATACGACTACACGCTTTGACTGTACACACGTGTGTATTCTACTTGGTTGGATACGTTTGTAGCTTAAAGACCTATCATAAACATATTAGTTCTGTGATGTATTACCGTTTGTGACTACCAGCCTGCTTGTCTTACAAGAAAAGGTTTAAAAGTCTGCATAAGAAAAAAAAATTTATAACTTTTCTGTGCAGAATGTATATATCCCTTCGAGTCATTGCTTCCTAAATTTTCTGAAACCATAGGCCGATGTTTTCAGTTTCGTTTTATCCACTCTGGTATCTTTATAATCCTAATTAATAACGGAAGGAAGACATTATGCTGATTTTCTTGTAGAATATTTATTATGTGTTTGTTATCAAGTATTTTAAGCCTACACATGAATAGCTGCTAGTGAAATAAAAAGAATTATGTATGTGTGTGAGTGTGTGCATGTTTGTGTATTTGTAAATATATGTATGTGTACATACATACATACATACATACATACATACATACATCCATCCATCCATCCATCCATCCATCCATCCATCCATCCATCCATCCATCCATCCATCCATCCATCCATCCATCCATCCATCCATCCATCCATCCATCCATCCATACATACATACATACATACATACATACATACAGCCTAGTGATGTGCCTTATTTACTGAATGATCATGCGTTTTTTTGTTTTTTTTCAACGATCAATCTCTAGTAGTTGGTGATTATTCGTGCGTTAACACATTTTCGAGAAGTGAAAAACTTCTTTTTTTTTTTTTTAGAATAGCCATTCTTTATTTTCCTTTGTACTTCTTTCCATAAATGTATGTCGTTGTCACATGTTATTCTCATAATGTGGTAAAACGTTGGAGACTGTCTCCTTAGATGTTTGTCATCAACTATCTTTGTCTTGGCTTTTTTTAAACTCCTTTGTGTATTACAATGAAAGTTCATTAGCAGCTTATAACCTTTGAGGATATTAAAAGTTACATTTTTTTTTTCAACATTTGCATAGGTCGCATAACCACTCCGCCAAACAGCGTCCTTGCCACGGCTACAGAACGATTGGTGACAATTTGTGGATCTCGTGGTGAGTCTATGGGCTTCAGTGTCAGGGGTGGATCAGAGTTTGGTCTTGGCATCTACGTGAGTCACGTGAAAGCAGCTTCTCCAGCAGGTAAGTGGACGCTGTTGTCAGTCTTACGTTGACACTAGGGCTTTTCAACTAAGTTTACACAGGGCTACAATCTATTGAACTAGGGATTATCGGGGCCAGAGGGTCAAGCCACAGCTTGGAAAGATCGTTAATACAAGCACAAACTGCAATGATCTGCGGGCCACTTGTTAAGCCTATGAGGGCCAGATTTGGCTTGCTGGATGCCAGTTGAATAGCCCTGGTTTACATCAATTCCCGGTCCTGTTCACCGATCCAGGCCCACCATCACACTACCTGACTTTTCATTCATACTTTCTCAGACTTTTCTATGTCGGAGAGGTGTCACATTGTCTTCCCTCGAATTACATCAGCGCCGATGCCGCGTGTTCTATACTACACGACGATACAGCCTTTAACGACCACAGAACGTGTAGAACTGGCCCTAACCCAAACCCTAACCCACAGACTCAACCTTAGTCACACGAGAGACTTTTTTTGAAGAAATCAGTACATTGTGACACCCCTATGACCTAGATCAGAATGAGAATGGGCGGACGGGCCTAGAAACGTGAACAGGTCCAATTTTCAAATAGTTGGTCTCTTCAGTTTTACGTTTATGTGACTCTTATCTACGCTAGTGGGGATGTGTTGTAGTCGTTTTTATGACCTCCAGGAAGACGAATGCCGGTTTAAGACTTACGTTTGTGTGACACCTAAGGATGTGTATGGTATCAGTCTTACGTTTGTGTGACACCTAAGGATGTGTATGTTATCAGTCTTACGTTTGTGTGATGCTCGGGGAGGTGAATGTTCTCAGTCATTTTGTGCCTCCCAGATAAATAAAAGGTGTCAGTCTGACTGCCAGATATATGAATGGCATCAGTCTTACGTTTATGTAATCCCAGGTTGGCCGAAGGTGCTGTCTGTCTTATGTTTGTGTGACTCCCATGCAGACGATTTGTATTCTCCGTCTTATGTTTATTTGATTCCGATAGGTAGATGAATTGCATCAGTCTTATGTTTATGTGACTTCAGTCTCATGAGTGTCACATATAACTGGATAGTGAGAATATGTGTTGTTCAATTTACTTTTTAAAGCATCATTCTCATTGTAAGCGGTCATCTTCAGATAATTTACGTTTTTATTTTATAAAAAATCCCACAAGACTCCACTTTAAATGGTACCATAAAATGTCACTGGAGTCAAAGATCTGATCACACTAATCATAGACTGTCGAATTGTCTATTTAAATATGGTTAGCACCACATATCTAATACATTAGATTGTTCATTGTTCATTTGTGTGATCATCTTTATCGCACATTGGCCATAACCATAATGCTCTGATCTACTTTTGAGTATATCTCCAAGTGTTTTTAGGCAAACAACTCCCATTCTCAGCATACCGCGATCGAAACCCACTGCAGCTGCGTGGATTTTTGTCGTGGTATGGGACGTCGCAGGTCGACCCAGCCTAAAATGGGTACCAGGATGGGCTGTCCTGGGAAAGTAAAGACAGCCGGCGTAATGCTGACCACATTACCCACAGAGTGCTGATGGTCTGTGAAAATATGGGACGCTCTGCCCATATGCCCGATGTGCCGAAAGGCGTGAAAAGGGATCTTTACTTACTCCCATTCTGTTCTTGTTGATTTAACGTTGGGTGGCTCCCGCATGGTTGTCCTGTCTCGCTAATCCAATTAGTGTACCTAGGGTATTCAGAATGTTAAGTGAAAAAAGGCTGGGATTTTTTCACGTGGACTTCTAGTAATTTTTCCTGGGCTCTTGCTAGTAAGATTGGAGGCCAGTGTATATTGTTGCGCACGTAAAAAAATCTTGGCAGTTGGAAATCTAAATGAGTAGCCTAACGGCATTGCCCAGGCAAAATTTGGAGTTAAAAATCTACACAAAGTATTTCAGGATCCTCGCCAGTGCTACAGAGTTCGTGCACTGGGCTGAGAAACTTCAGACTCAGGCTTGAGTCAGAAGTAGAACGGAGCACTTATGGGTTACTACACTTGTGTCATGATGTTGATCCGTCGTCTAAACCTAAGTGCCACCATTCGGATGAGAATCCCCTGGGAGCAACTCCCACAAACCCCTGTCAACCCATGGGTTATATTTAGGGCTCCCGTCTACAGCCAGACTGGGGCTTTGAAATAATAAAACATTGCGTTTCATGTTAGGACGGGGACATAATTTCAAAAACGTTAGAATTTAGGTTATGATTTTGTTTGTATTTTATCTTCATTACAGGTTAGCTAACCCCATATGCGACTGTTTTAGTTAATATTACACGACAATATGCCATAAACTGAAATGCGTTAAACACAGTAAACGTTGCAGGGATTTGGGAAAAGAACAGTACTGGAAGGCATACAAATACACAAGACATTGGATCAGGTAAAAGCTGAGATTCCGACAGGTGAGTTGTGACTGGAGTGACGTTCTGGAAAACACCTGCCCTACTACAATGGTGATCTTGAAATCAGATACCATGGAGACCAGCCAAAGTTTCTATAAACACCGCTCTAAGACAAATCTACTTACCGCAGAAGACTTGTGGATTCTTATATGCACATTGGAAACCTCATCAAGGTTCTGGATTTCGTGCACTGAGTGCACAAACTTTTAGCATACTATGAAGGAAGTCAGCGGTGCAATAATGGATAATAACCTGATTTTTTTTTTGGTTAAATCAATTAATTTCGAATTTCGCTGCAATACACAAAACACAGGATAGGAGGGTGAATAAACTACAGTCAGACCTCATTGAGATAACTAGAAAATAAGTCAGAGAGTTAACCTGGATTCTAAAATAAATAAGATCAGGTCTGTGATTATTTCTTGTAACTCCTAGAGCCAGGTGTTTACATTTGTCCTTTTCGCTTTTAAAACTGATCCTTAGTTTTTTTGCTTTACTTTCCACCGATTGTTTATTTTGTCCATTGTTTCAATAACATTAACATCTTGCATTGCATCAAAGTTGTTATAATGTAAATGCATACAAACGATTTAAGATTAGTTATTTTTCAACAGGGGAAGAGATATAATTATATTACGGATCACGTGTTAACCCAGCCATGGGTGGTAGCGGGGTCAGGCTGACAACATCCCAATTCCATTATTGTTATTTTCTCTCATCATCATCATCATGTAGCAGGTCCTTTACAGAACGTCACTCTCATTACGGTCTGTCTTAAAGAAACATGGTTTCTTGCTAGCTCTCCCACCTTGTGAACTTTTATATTCAAGGGGTCACATTTATCTTCGTATTGGTCCGCCCCTGCCTCTCCTTCCTGGTACGACGCCTTCTGCTATTATGTTTTCCAATCCGCAATGACGCTTGGTGTTATCAAAGTATTTCAGCTTCTTTATCTACTCGCATAGATAAGTAACATCACAAGGGTATCCTGACCTGAAATTTTCATTACAGTGTTATTTGCGTTCCTACTTACATAGGACTGCAAGAGACACCTGGCTTGTGAAGAAGTTACTGGTGATGTAATTATAACTTCTTTGGGAGTTAAGCGCGGTATCTGGGATCTGTCTTGTTGGTCTGCCGTCCAGATTGGAATTTAAAGAAATCCCATTATGATATGGTAAACCGTAGGTAGGAGCCCGGAAGGAGGGAATGGGACTGATCGATCCACCTATTGGGGTTCTCAAGATGTTTAAGCCTCTATGTTGCCGCGCCCCCTGTGAGTGGGTGGATGGGTATTTGCAATATTGGCCATAAATGTGTGTGTTGTTGTGGGTGTGTGTGTGTGTGGGTGTGTGTGCATGTTTAGAGAGATTTGTTTGAATCATGACGTCAACATTTACTGATTCAGTTGTATTTCATTCTATTGCCAACACATATTGATCATTAAAAAAAAACATTACAATCAGGTGTTACAGACTGTCACAATATTATTCAGGCATTCCCCTAAAAGCTACGTCACCATTTTCTGCACAGGTGTCTAGTTCCAATACACACGTTTTCAGTTGTAGCCGGATTATATTGTCTGTTTGCCTTTCTCCGCATAAAATGGGACTTTTAAAAATTGACTTTGGCTCCTAAGTCGACCCAGTTTAAAAAAAATAAAGTACCAGGTAATATCTTGGGGTCTAAAGGCGGCGGGCGCGATGTTGACCACATCATATATCGAGTGCTCATTTGTTTATGGAAATATAGATCTAGTATTATATACCTGGTCGGCTCTGTGGCTAACTCGATGCGAACGGCCGGGATGCCAGGTTCGATCCCAGCTGCGGGCAATGCGCCTTGCTTTAGTTTCGACAGTGGTATCAAGAAAGCCGACTGACCAGAAAGCAATGGCAAACTACTGGATGTAACTTGCCTAGAGAAACCACACAACAGCCAGGGGCTGTTAGGGTTGGTTCTGCAAAATACTGTAAAAGGATACGCAACTAACTAACTACATACCTGATGCGCATAAAGCATGAGAAGGTTGCTTAACTTTACTTTGCTTGCCTTGTTTCTGCGTATTGAGTGTCGACCAGTAGCAGTACCAGTCCCATCTGCAAATCTGCAGCAGTTATAACAGAGAAATCAATTATCTCTGCCCCTACCATCTGCAAATCTGCAGCAGTTATAACAGAGAAATCAATTATCTCTGCCACTACCATCTGCAAATCTGCAGCAGTTATAACAGAGAAATCAATTATCTCTGCCCCTACCATCTGCAAATCTGCAGCAGTTATAACAGAGAAATCAATTATCTCTGCCACTACCATCTGCAAATCTGCAGCAGTTGTTACAGAGAAATCAATCAGCTCTGCCACTACCATCTGCAAATCTGCAGCAGTTGTTACAGAGAAATCAATTATCTCTGCCACTACCATCTGCAAATCTGCAGCAGTTGTTACAGAGAAATCAATCAGCTCTGCCACTACCATCTGCAAATCTGCAGCAGTTGTTACAGAGAAATCAATCAGCTCTGCCACTACCATCTGCAAATCTGCAGCAGTTGTTACAGAGAAATCAATCAGCTCTGCCACTACCATCTGCAAATCTGCAGCAGTTGTTACAGAGAAATCAATCATCTCTGCCACTCCCGTCTGCATATCGGCAGCAGTTTTTACAAAGAAATCAATCAACTGAACTGTGACTGAGAAGCTAAATGAAGGAGAAAATTTGAACAATGCATACACACAGAAAAAAAACTATTTTCTTTGTGTATGCGTTGTTCCCCCAACCCACACTCCCTTCCAGCCATCACCTAAGCTTCTTAGTCACGGTTCTGTCACATATCACTCCTGTCGCGTGCCCAATGTAAGGATTCCTCCTTCAGAACCAACAGCACTCAGAGATAATTATGTTGAGTCGTTTGGCTCGTATTGGTCTAAGGGATTCCCCGTGGCCAATATACGATCAACTTATCTCTGGAGTAGGGCAACTCAAGTATTGGCACTACGAAATATATCAGTATATAAATACAATATTTCTAGGCACACTTGGCTGGACACCCCCACTACTTACTAAAGAAAGCCCCCAGGTTATGATAGTTCATTATCATAACCATGTTAACACATATAATGAAGATACATACACATACAACTGCTAAACACTTAAGAAGGTGACATGGAGAAACCTAAGTCAGCCATGAAAATGAATGCATGTATTTAGTATAATATCTGTACAAAAACAATTGAAGTGAATTCCAGCTATCAGTGAAAGAATCTCAACACTAATGTCTAGATCCTAAGGAAACTAGGCAGACAGCTGGTCCTGGAGGTGACTAAATGTCATCATTGGAAAACATAGGAGCTGTGAGGCACAAAGCAAATCAGGCATCAAACTTAGCTTCTCTTCTTTCTGTCTATGATGCCTCCCTCAGCTCCGGATGATTCGACTGTCTTTGACTCTGGGAATTCTGCTCCACTGGATCAAGTAGTAAGAGAGTACCTCACCATAGAGGACACAGCACTGTACTGGTACTTAACAAGTCTCTATCACCAGTAAGGACACACAATGTCTTTGAGCCACACTAAGCTCTAGCACTGGTAGCTGTTTGAGGTACCATCTCCCACATGTTGGAGATGTCAGGAACCTTCACAGGTGTTAGCTGGTGGGTACCAGTTTGTTTCTGGTGGTTTGATGGTTGGTGGGTGTTGGTTGGACTGTGAAACTTCTGCCAGCTCTTCACAAAAGATACATCCTGTCAAGAAAATAACTCAACATTAGTCATCACCAAGAGGGTAACATCTTGACAGGAAAGACAGAGCAAGCATCAGTCATCAACCCCCATCTGCTGACTCCCCCCTGCTCTCCTGTTTCATTCCTCAGATTGCCTCTCCAGACCAAAAGACATAAGTCTCCTATATTTATCTGTCTGTTTAGTGCAAGAGAAGGCAAGTCAGATATACAGTGGAGATAGATAAAGTGGTCTAACACATATATCACTCTCTCTCTCCCCCTCACTCTGCACACAGACACCAATATTTACTGTCAGTACCTGCATTCACTAGCTTTCCCAACCGCCCGTCTTACCATCCACCGATCTGGGTCAACCATACTCATACAATGGACGACACAGTCCCGACCTAATTCTGGCCCCATTTGGTATGTACAGATTCTCTAGTTAGTTTCAAACGTACATACTTGTAAGGGTATTAAGTTTTACCAGTATGGGTGGTTTATTGAGGGCATAAGCTATTTAGTCTGTACAGTGGAAGATCTACGTTCGAATCCGCTTCTCTAGCGATCAAGAACGGTCGAACTAAGTGGGATCACACAGCCGATACTGATCTCTCTACAGCAGTGACTACTTTACAGACATCATTCTAGGTACTCGTAAACTATAATTAACTTACCCAAGCATATGTAAAAACTGAGACAGTCCAGATTGCCTTGAAAAGTGAAATTTATACAGGCACAGATTAACACATCTGGACGCTTGAGAAGCTGGCAAGGAGAATAGCGTCACTTAGACACTTCAGGCGTTGGTAACAAAAGAAGTCCCTTGTATACTTGGGCAAGGAGTAAATCGGTTTCCAAGAAACCTCAAATAACTCCCTGAATATATATCGAAGAGATATACATTTAAAAGTGGAGTTTAGTTAAAGTAACCAGAAAAGGCAGACATAATAATGTTGTCCAATAAAGGCCTATATATATATAGATATAAGGGACTATATATTTCCGGGCGAGTCCAAGTTTGAATTTTGTGCAGATTACAGGTAAGACAGGTTATCAGCCTTACAGACAGATGCGTAATGGCTATCATTTCACGACAGGTTCATTGGATGCAGTCACACCTGTAATCACTTTTTTTACAGATTGTGATAATTCAAATAACATGCACTTTTATATATGTATATACAAATATATATATATATATATATATATATATATATATATATATATATATATATATATATATATATATATATATATATATATATATATAAGTTTTCCAGGGTCAAAATCATATCGCTCACGTTCTTTTAGAGTAACGTTGATTTTACTTTTACCACCTTTAACATCGCGTATCAGCTACAGGAGCAAGAGGACGGCCGCGAAAAACATGGATCGACAACATTAAAGACACTCTACGCCTTCACAGCATGACAATAGCCAGTGGCAGCCAACGTGTACTGGGTCGCAAATTATTCCTCCCCACGGCTCTGAACGGCAGAAGTGGTTTATGATGATGATGATGATGGAACATCGCGTGTGAAAATCTTTCATTAACTTAACGATGCAAGTTAACAGTTCTCAATGTTTATTTACGAGTCGGTTAGTGACAAAAGACTGCGACGGTTTATGCGAGTAAACATCACGACCACAGAGTTCCTGGTTCAAAAATCGGCCCAAGAACACACATGTAACGGATTTGGAAAACTGGTTTACATTAGCTCTATCGTGAATATAACTTGCTACCATCAGGTTTGTAATCATTGGGGAAATGCTGACAAGTGTTACACTTCTATAAATGCTTTGGACTTATTTCTGAGTTGTAATTACGGCTGGTAGTTGATGTAAAAATAGTTTCGGATATGTTAAGCTACTTGAAAGAAATATATTACAGGTAAGGAGAACATTAATTGTCACAAAGGTTTTGTACATGATTTATTATTGTTTGTCTATGCATGAGTGTATGGGTGTACGGTGAAGAATAGGGAAGGTGGATATGTAGGAATATATGTATGAATACATGTATGTATTAAATGTTAACTGTAATTTCGTTGCAGATTTTGCCGTTGGGGTATTAACAGTTAGTTTTTCCAATGTTCTAAACACGGATTTAATAGACTGAACGACCAGTTACTTTGCTTCCCGTCACTCCACTTCATATACTTTTATTTCCTGAATAATTACAATGTTCCGTGCATGTTTTATGAGACTGGGTGGAACCATGCTCTTCTTCTTCTTCTCATCCTCTTCCTTCTTCTTCTTCTTCTTCTTTTTCTTCTTCTTTTTCATCTTCTTCTTCTGTTGTCATGCTGCCGTAAGTCGTCGCAGAAAAGAAATAGAAGCAGTTTCCTATCTTTTGCTGGTTGCCTAGATTTGTTTTGGCATTTTGAGTTTTTGTAGTGTCTCGTTTACTCCCTTAACCCATCTCTTTCCTGGTCAATGTAGTTTGCTGTTCTCATATAGTAGGAGTTCTAGCAGCTGGTTGGTTTTCTTCCATTCTAGCCAAATAACCAAACCCTGCTCGCTCCATAAAAAAATAATCTAGCCGCTGCTTGAGGGTTGAACCTAAAGCTCTGTCTTGCTCAGGTGGCAAGAGAACTATGTTATATACTTTCCATATACGAACTATCAACATTTCATCTGGATTTCCACAGGGTCAACAATAGACACACACACACACACACACACACACACACACACACACACACACACACCAACTCAGTATTGTCTATATGTACCACACTTTTTTAGGGTGATGTAGGACGGGGAGAGGGCGGAGGAAGGTCAGGTCTTGAGCCTAGGGCTTTCGCTAGTTCAGCTACCACAGACAGTGCAAGTTAGGATTTTACTTTTACCCCGACATGTAAAAATCTTCTTCTCAGAGTTCTGCCAAACTGCTGTAATAACACTTTTTTTAGCCTGATAATTAAAGGCCACGTGTCTAGTGCTGTCGCCATGGACTGTGCAAGTTAGGATTTTATTTTTGCTCTGACAGGTACAATATTCTTCTTCTGTTTAGCGTTCACTGTACCCTTCTAATCTTCCTCCTTTCTTGCATCATTTCATTCACACATCTGTTAGCAAGTAATATGAAACATTATCAACAGCAGCTAAATATTAAATACAGGCACTGGAATGTGTTGGAATTAATCTAGATTTCTAGCCACAGCAAACCATTGACCGTTGTGTAGCTAATCCCTGTGGAGACAGCATTACCAACGCAGTCTAAATCAAAGTCAACCGCCTGGCCAATGCCAGCAGCTTTGGCCTTTCTCAGGTCTTTTCCTACGTACTAATTTGAGAGAGTGTAAATTTGTAAGGAGGTTTTTGTGGCTCCCTAGCCACGTATAGAAGTTATGTTTATAAGTAGTTATTATGATTATTATTTATATATATATATATATATATATATATATATATATATATATATATATATATATATATATATATATATATATAAACAAACATATCATGTGTTTTTTTCTGCGCGCCTGCTAGTAAAGTCATATTCTTACCTGGCCTCTACAAGGGCTTCAGTTCGGAAGCACGGTATTGGAAAGCTTTCGCACTAACATATGCAATTTCAACTCCCTCTCGCCGGTACACTGTTACAATATTCATCTAATCCATCATTTGTTCATTACATTTTGACGTTCGTTGTGTCGCTTCCTTGTCATGGCTACCTTACCGTAGATCCGGCTTTATTGGCTTGTCTCTTTTTTGTTGAAGCACTACCGATAACGCCACATATTTGACGATATGCTACAGTCATTTCGGGTAATTGCGCTATAATTTATAGATTCTCGGAAAAGTGAATCAGAGTATACATAGTAAAATTATTATCATAATGTGTTGTCTCGACGAGCGCAGACATTCATGATTTGCCATCTGTGACACCTTAAGTGACACGTACAAAATGCTGCATAAGATCGAATGCAGGATTGTCAAGAACTTATATAGTGAACTTTGGTGTGCGTCAGGGCTGTGTACTATCGCCATTTCGTTTTATAATATTCATGGATATCATATGTAAGGAAACGAACTTTAATCATGAAGAAGATATTGCAGTATTACTATTCGCCGACGACCAGGTACTCATAGCAGAAAGTACGGAATGCCAACAGAACCATCATCACCATGAAGCAGGTCCTTTGCAGAACGTCGCTCCCATCATGGTCTGCCTGAAAGAAACTCGGTCTCTCGTCAGCTCTCCCGCCTTATATACTTTCATACTCAAGAAGTAACTTATATCCTGTGCCCATCTTCGTGTCGGTTCGCCCCTGTCTCTCCTTTCTGGTACCATGCCTTCTGCTATAATTCTTTCCAATCCGTCATGATCAAAATATTTCAGCTTCTGAGACAGGATGCTGTTTATTAGCCAATCTTCCTTGATGTTCAGATCTTTTAATGTGTCACTATTTTTCCTCGTCTTTGTTCAAGATATTCTGAGAATCTCTCTGTAGCATTTCAGCTTAAAAGTCCCTTTTATCTTTCTTAAGACTGGGAGATAGTCCATGACTCACATCCCTATGTTGCCACACGGAAGATGCATGCTCTCAAAATACTAATTTTGATCTCCTTGCTGGTGCTTAACCATAGACTTTTAAGGCTGTTCAATCTTTGCATTGCTATGGCCATCCTCCTTTTAATTTCTGCCAAAGAAAGAAACAAAAATTTCAAACTTAGTCCTGCTTTATTGAGGACGGTTTCTTTGCTGTCTGATTTTTGTTTGTTTCTTTGCCGCGATCATTTTCGACTACGTTTGATTCCTTGCTGTATTGGCTTTAATTGTGAGTGGATGTTTTACTAGTCCTAAAAAGGACTAGTAGAATATGCCTGGGGCGGCCTCGATCGGGTATCGGTGGGAGTGAATCTGGTTGTTGTTCAATCATGCCTAGCTGGTCTATCTGGTTGGCTGTGCTTCATCGCGTCAGTAAGCTAGCTTGTTCCTCAGAAACTAGGTGTCAGGGTGGCTTGGTAGGTCCTGATTGGCTGCTGGCTTCGTCATGCCATTGTGGGTTGTCTGGTTGATATCCTGCTTGGCGGGGTAGGGGTAACTGTCCTAAAAAGGACGGTTAGCTTTGCCGGGGTAGGCTATCGTTCGGGGTATGGGTGGGCTGCTTTAGTTCATCCTGGGTTGTTCGGCTGTTTGGTTTCCTTTGTCTGGGGCTACGAGCTTGTCCAGCAAGATGGTGGCTTGTCCGGGTCGTTTCGAATGGGAGTGAGTGGGCTAGTATTTGCGGTAGCGTATGTTTGGCGTCCCCTGCATCCTTTGTTTCTTTCTTGTCTCGATCATCTGTGTATGGGCTGCTTCAATTTCTGCCAAACAGTCTCCATTGCTATTTATTATAGAGCCTAGATATCAAAGTTTGTGACATTTTCAATTTCTTCATCGTTTATTGTTATTTTTGGGTGACAGCCAGTTTTATCTGTGGACATTACTATCCTTTTCTTTAAATTCAAGAACATATTTTGATCTTCGCTGTGCTTTTGGACAGACAATATAAAAATTTTTATTTCTTCATGCTGTTCGAAAGGAAGACTGTGTCATCTGCGAAGCGGAGTTTTGGGATAGAGTTGCCAACAGTTTTGAGCGGATCATAACTGTCACAAGTTCGGTCATTTTTTATATTTCTCATATTTTCTGTGTATATATTGAATAGGTATGGTGAGAGAATGCACCCCTACCTCACTCCCTTTTGCACCTCGAACCAATCCGATGTTTCACCAGCTGTTTAATTTTTGGCTTCCATGATGGGTTTCTTGGGACAGTAATTTGTTAGTTTCCCGTTGCTTTCCACATGCTTTAAACTACGTCCTTAGCCTTTAGCAACCTTTTCGATTGCTAGGGCAAGTTAGTGCCCTGTTCTGTGGTGCTCCTGCTAACAACAGAGGGCACCCCAAAGGTGTCCACTTATCCAGGCTGATACTCGATCCCCATAGCTGCTTTGGGCACAGTGCAGTGTGTTTACCGTCCTCTACCGCGTGGAGGTGTAGTTTAGGTTTTCCCTTCACTGAGTTTTGAGACCAGAATGGCATTTCCCAAAACTCTCCAGTACTTTCAGAGGACCCTTCAGAATCACCTATATCAAATTATTAACAAAAAGGAGAAATATATTATGAAAATAAACACTGCGAATACAGAGACAATGGGTATAGGAAGACAGAAAGACCATTTGAAAATTGACCAAATAAAGTAGTTCAGACAACTAACAAGAATTTCCTGGTACTTACTGCCACAGTGAGCTACACGAAAACGTAACAACGGGTATAGAGCGAGAGAAGACCTCGGAAAATATGGAGGTATGGCATTAGGAACAGCTTTACAGAAATGGAAATCAGTCTTGATAATGCTCTTGACAGAACTCATCAACGAACGTTACATATCCCCCCGACGACACTTAGCTAAGGTACAAGGTGGAGGAGAAAACGAAGAAGAAGAAGAAGACGGCTTTCAGGGCTTTATGCGTCATTCGGCCCCGCACTCCGACTTTAGTCTGCTTTTCTTTTAAATGTGCTTCTTTGGCGCATGGTCAGCTAAGGCCTGTAAATTGGACAATGCTTCTGATAGTGGAACAATCAGATCTTCGTCGGTTCTACAGGCTCATACACAGTGCTGAAATTCCTGAGTCACCCGCAGGAGGACACAGAAACACCTATAGAGAAAACTGCATGCTTTGAATATACAGTTCTCCTAAAACTAAACAGAACTTTGAATATAACCTTAAGCACTTCATCAAGATTTTCCTTTTCATTTGAACGGCATAAGAGTTTTGGCAGGAGCACGCCATTATTTTTCACGCTACACAGGTTTCGCCTGTTAATATTTGTCTTTGTTTGAAGGCAGTAACTAGACGATGTGTCGGTATTAATGTGTATAGACTGAATGGTGCGTGTTTTAAAAGACAAATAAAACAGCCTATAATTATAATCTTTACAAATCTGTACGTAAGCTTGTTACATTTGTTGCGGAAGACTTGGGGCTGCTGTAACTGCACACGAGTAGTTTTGGCGAAAACTGTTCTCGTGGTTTTAGGACTGTAGATGTGATTTGCACCATGTAAAAATTAAAATGAGAGTACAGGAGACTTTTCAACGTCCTTATGCGTATTAGGCATATAGGGCTGGACCTATATTTTATAGACTAGTCGGCACTCGGTTAGTGATGTGGTCAACATGACGCCGGCTATGCTATCAATTAATTTGGGGGTTTTTTTTTTTGGGGGGGGGGGGGGGGTAGTCGTTACGTTCACCCAGCATCCCCGAAGGGGGAATTGTGGGTTATAGTTATGGCTAGATTATGTCCGCCATATAACATGGCTTAGCATTGCACGCCACCAAGAGCCCTGAAAAGGACTCCTGCTGTGTTGATGCGATCAAAGTAGACAGACCCAAATACTGTCCCGACCGGCAACGAAGTCTACCAGCGAGCAAGTAGGCGACCCGGTTGCTGAAGCATCACGCCGGCCGCATTGACTTCTCAGGGCTATACCTGGTACCCACTCAAGGCTAGGTCGACATGGGAGCCAAGGTAGAACCCACGACCTTCAGAACTGCAGGCAAAGATCTAACAGCTATACCACGGCTGCTGTCGCCTTACCATGCAGTATTGCATGACATATAGCAGATATTGTAATCAACCTTCATTGAAGAGACGATATGCACATGTTTATTTATTGATCGGCACAAATAGTGATGTTCAGTTCGTTGTGTCAAAGTACACTTGTTCTTTTAAAGTTTCGTTGATGAAGACGACAATTTCGAATACATATATTATCTTTTAAGGAATGTGTTTACTTTTGTATTCTTTAATCTCTTCTTCTTTTTCTTCTCTGGCTGCTGATCATGGATGAGTTAAGTTGGTTCAAGGACAGACATCACAGCACTCGAGTCATTCCAGTTAACGCCCGTTCCAATACCAATGGTGCCAGTAGCTTTCTGATTTTACGTCCGTCTTGCCTTTCCTCTGTGCGCCGAGTATCAGCCAGAGACCCTCGTCACTCCCCATTGCATCACTCTCACCAGACTGTGGTGATCCATATGCTCCTCCGAATTGTGTACAGTCTGCCACAAGGCTGTAACCACGTTTGTCTTATCATGCATCAGTATTCCACAAAGTTGCGCAGAGCCAGCCAGTCTGTCTGCCTGTTCATGGATCCATGTTAGAAACACCCTGGCCACAGATGCGATGCAATCCTGCTGAAAACACTATAGTTTGACATGTTAACGCTGCCATTGGAATTGGAACTCTTCGTTTGCTGCTGAAGATGGGGATAAAGCGCTAATGGGAATGTCCTAAGTGCTATGATGTCGATTCTTAACTCAACATTCAACATGTTAACGCTTAGTATAATGGTGCAGAGACACACACAAATTATCAAGGACTGAAGATTCTTGGGCAGCTGGGAGAGACCAAGGGATCTAACCAACACTCAGAACTCAGAGTAAGGAAAGACTTAATATTGCAAAACTGGCTTAGTAATGCAAGACTGACTTAGTAATGCAAGAATGACTTAGTAATGCAAGACTGACTTAGTAATGCAAGACTGACTTAGTAATGCAAGACTGGCTTAGTAATGCAAGAGTGACTTAGTAATGCAAGACTGACTTAGTAATGCAAGAATGACTTAGTAATGCAAGAATGACTTAGTAATGCAAGACTGACTTAGTAATGCAAGACTGACTTAGTAATGCAAGACTGGCTTAGTAATGCAAGACTGACTTAGTAATGCAAGACTGGCTTAGTAATGCAAGACTGGCTTAGTAATGCAAGACTGACTTAGTAATGCAAGACTGACTTAGTAATGCAAGACTGACTTAGTAATGCAAGACTGACTTAGTAATGCAAGACTGACTTAGTAATGCAAGACTGACTTAGTAATGCAAGACTGACTTAGTAATGCAAGAATGACTTAGTAATGCAAGACTGACTTAGTAATGCAAGACTGACTTAGTAATGCAAGACTGACTTAGTAATGCAAGACTGACTTAGTAATGCAAGACTGACTTAGTAATGCAAGACTGACTTAGTAATGCAAGACTGACTTAGTAATGCAAGACTGACTTAGTAATGCAAGACTGACTTAGT